>QNUK01000061.1:127500-257500 GCA_013621035.1 Clarias magur | reverse complement strand
TACTTCATTAAAAAAATGAAGGTCTTCGCAAAACATGAGCATACGATGAATATAATTAACGTTATTATACCGAATAAATATTATAGCAAAGCTTTATGTTTAGTCTCAACTTTGGGTTGGATTTTTCCAGTTAAACTAAGTAGATCCTACTTTTGTTTTAGACTTTTTTTCAGCAAGGTAAAGTGCACACAGCACACATTATACATTTTAGGCCACGCCTCCCTTCATCAGTTTCCCCGTCAGTCATCACCACACCACATCAGCATTTCATCATCATTCAGCGATAGTTTTCGAATGTTATGGTTCATTCACATATTCCGCTTTAAGCCAATGCCTTTTCCGCCTTGTTCAACTCTGAATACAGATCCGGTATGTACCCAGACACAGTTAACAGTCTCATAGCAAAAAAAACTAAAACTATAATCCGTGTACAGTATAGAAGAGATTCTGTCCTCATGTTTAATTCATGAGCTTTATTCACAAGATGAAGAATGTGTGCATCAGCTAAATTGACCAAAGATGCTAATGCATGCATTTTTTTTATTCATGTCTAACAATTGAGGGTGGAATTAGGGCAGCAATTAGACTCTTTAAACGTTTCCTAAAGCTTTTGTTCGAACCCGGTTTGCTACTTCATGTTACTCTGTGCGCATTTCTACATCAAGAATGAATGCCAATCTTGTGGCTGGTATATAATTATGATTTTAAATACATTACATACTGTAGCGGTCGCTCAACCCTTGAATGCATGCCACGCAGAGGGGGAAAAATGAACGGATTCCAGTTCTTCTATCCGAGATGAGGCAAGAAATGGAAAAAGTTGTCGAATGAATATTTGCATTAGATGATGTGGAATTAGGGTTACACATGGGTCTTATCCCGAATCCTCATTCGCAGTGCAGTTCGTAGCAGCAGCAGATTTACGAGCAGTACAACGATTGTATCTTCATATCAGGCACCTCCACATGAGGGTGTCATAATAAAAGTTATTCCCCAGCGCAGCGTAATTCTCTAATCTGATTGGTCAGAGGCACACAGCCTAGACATGAGCGTGAAGACGAGACGTTCAGCAAACGCTCGGAATAATCTAAGACTAATAATAAACTGATTGTTTTATAATAATAATAATACGCTATATTTTTTATCGGTAAGAATATTAAGAGTGTCAATGCTTTATAACGATCACTGTGCTTTGTCACGTTTCCCAGCACGGGAAAGCCTTCAGGACAGAGGAGTTTCTCATTTTGTGTGGCAGGCAGCTTCCGTCGTGGCGTACTCGAATCTGACTTTGCAGAGTCTGAAACAACACAGAATGAATGTGAACATATATGTTTGGAAAGGATCTGCTTACCAGTCTAGGGTCCTGTGGCCCTTTCATAGGCCATCAGATTTAAAAGCTCTACATTTTATTTCTATAAAAATAAATAAATAAATAAATTTGTATACATGTGAGGAACAATTAAAAAACTGTGATTTAAAAAAAAAACATTTTTTTTTTAGGATTTTGTTCCAGAGTTTTTATTCTAAAAAGATGCAGATGTATTAACTATGTATTTATTTTCGCTAATTTACCAGTTATGAATAAACTCAACGCAACATGCATAAAAATCTGACTCCTCCATTATTAAACCCAACTCTCTAATCCTGTGTGAAAATCTCCTTTGTCACAGCTGATGGTCTCCCACTGTGAGCTTTGCATTCAGTGCTGGTTTGCCCTTCTTTAAATTTCGTCATCCATCTGTGCACATTGCTCTCGTCGATGACGTCATCATCTCTGTGAACATTCTGTAGCGCAGTAGGAGACCAGGGCTCTAGAGTCAGGTTCAATGCTGGCACAGATATGTCGCTTGTTATGGAGACTATGTCGAGTAAAGTTGTATAAAGGAAGAGTTACTCTACCAACAAGCCCAATTTGACACCCCTTGGGTCAGTTAATAAAAACATTATACCCACTTTTGGATTACTTATTTTTCAGCCCTTGAAAATCCGACTTCACTGATGGATATAAAATTCATTAACACATTACAGCACACAATTCTTGCTCTTGTTCTTGTGCTCATTTACACGTATGAACTTGACACCGCTGCTATTACACATAACCGTACCGTTCCATTTCATACTTCATGCTTTAATCACACTGCTGCTGTTACACCCTCACAACATATATATATTTTTTACACTTCTATATTCTTACACTTTTACACATCCGAGTTTAAAGTTTCTTTTTGTACAAACCTATAAATCCTGTATAATGTATACCTTTCTATTCAAATGTATTTTATTTTGTAATTTTTATAAATATTTTACACTTCCAGCCTAAATTCCTAATGTTTTTTTTTTTTTATTATTATTGAAAAAATCTTTTTTTTTTTTTTCCTCTCTAGTGCAATTTTCTTTATTGTAGTGAACTCTTTCTTTTTAAGGTGTGCCATAGAAGCCTTTCACTGCATGTGTATCGTTGTGTACAGTATATGAGAAGTACCATATGAATTTGAACACGTTTGCAGAAGTTGGATCATCTAACCAGAGAACTGAACTGATATGGAGAGGTGTGTTGCGGGTGTGGCATCACTCTTTCCTAGATTTGTGAAAATCTCTCCTTCGCTTGTGTGCATTTGAGTTATTTTTAATCTTTAAGGCATTTACACTCCCATTCTCTCTCTGTCAATTTCACGCTCACGGCGTTTGATGCAGCAGATTAATCCGAGCATTATTCTGTCTGCTTGCTGCATCCTATTTGGCTATCTACAGCAGCGTTGATCAGAAGTGACAGTGTAGAGATGGCTTTGATCAGAGGTCTTCTCTGAGAGAGGAGTCTCTCTTTTTTCCCCCTGTATGTTTGTATTATGCTGCATTCTAGCTAATCATCAGCCATCATTACAAACAGCCTTCCCATTTTAATTTCCTTCTCTCTGTCTCGGTCTCTCTCTCACTCCCTCTTTCCATGACAAACCGAAGCCAATCAATAACACAACTATAATGAACCGTGCCGCCATGCGATTGTTGTTTGCAAAGGATTCTGGGAGGCCATGATGAATTGGAGCTCATCTGTTTAAGGCCGCAGGTCTAATAGAGGTGTCGCATTGCATTTGGACTTTTTTTTTTTTACCTCTTTCTGACTGCACATCACTACTTCTACCCATTACCTCCATGCCTTTTTATTTCGTTCTCCTAAAACCCGATTCCCTGAAATCTGATTATTGTTTTCTGTAACAGCCATGACAGTAGTGCAGCTGCAAATCGCAGGCTCATATATCATGCTTTTAGCTGTCTATGCTAATAATCATGTTGTTATAAATCAAAGAAGGGCTTTCAGGACAGATTACCATTTGCAGTTTGTCAGAAACAAAAGTATTAGGGATGGAAGGAAAAATCAATTCTGTGATGCATCAGCACACTGCCTCAAATATTTTTTTTTTTGTAAATAAATTTTTGATTTTTTCGCTTGCTTTTGAGGTAGTAAAGCATTGCGATACTTCTATAATCCTGCAGGTGTTGCACTCTAAACTATTCACAGCTTAGCAGGCTGCACAGTGTGGTAGAAGTGAATGATTTGCTAAGCTTGTTTACAATTATTAAAAAAACAAACAGAAAACAAAAAAACTAAGGGAATTGGGATATTTATAAAATTGTGCTACTAAAAGAATCGCAATACAAACTGAATCAGCACCGAGTTATCATGATAATATTGTATCAGTTGGTCCCTGGAGATTCCCATCCCTAAAGAGAAGTGTTATTTCTTTTTTCTTATTAACTTCAAAACAGAAAGTAACAGAGATGCTGGTAAGGCTGTTTGTAACTGCTGTAAGGATGGTCCTAAACTACAGTATAAACACTTTTTTTTAAATGCTGAATAAAGCAAAAAATAAATCTTAGTTTTGGCAAACATGCTGAACTGCTTATGTCATTAATCATAGTATAGTTACCGATTTTAAACAGGAAGTTGCAAATATTTGTTAATGGTGTTGTATAATGTGACAAATAGAGCATTTAAATGAATGTTTAATATACTTCTCTGTAGCACGTAAGGTGTTGAAATAAGTTTCGTACTGACTGATTCCTGGTTTAAACCAGCTCACTGTTTTAAATCTACTGTCAGATGAAGTAGTGATCCAATGCTTCCCTGCTGCTAATGAAATTGAATTACTAATTGAAATCAGAAAAAAAGAATATGAAAAACAGAGGTGAAAATCACCCCAGACTACATCAACATCTGATTGTAGCATTAACCCACCTCTGACTATCGTTTACTCACGTCTGACTAGTGCTTACTTACCTCTTACCATCATTTACCCACTCTTGACTAGCGTATACTCACCTCTGCCTAGAAGTTTTCCCATCTTCAACTAACGTTTATCCACTTCTGACAAGTGGTTCACCACTTCTGACTAGCGTTTAGCTACTTCTGACTGGCGTTTAACCACCTCAGACCCGCAGTTTTCCCCACCTCTGACTAATGCTAACTCACATCAGACTAACACTGACTCACCTCTGACAAGTGTTTACCCCCTTCAGACTAGCATTCACTTATCTCTGACTAGCAGTTTTCCCACCTTCAACTAACGTTTGTCAACCTCTGACCAGTACTTAGCCACTTCTAACTAGTGCTTACCAGCTCCTGACTAGTGACTCACTGACTTTACTCACCTCTGACTAGCAGTTTTCCACATTCCAGACTAGAGTTTATCCAGCACTGACCAGTGATTACCCAACTCTGACTTGCTTTTTCCCACCTCTGGCTTTACTTGCCACTGACTAACGTTTACCCATCTTCAATTAACGTTTACTCACCTCTAACTTTACTCCGTTTACTCCGTTCCGTCCAGTATTTCATCATTTCTAGTGTTTACCTACTTCTGACTGGAGTTTAACCACTTCTGACTACCGTTCACTCACCTCTGACTAGCAGTTTTCCTATCTCTGATTAGCATTTACCCACTACTGACCAACATACACTCACCTCTGACTAGCATTTACTCACCTTTGACTAGCAATTAATAAACTTCATGTACTTAAGCTATTTATTCTTTCCATGCTTTCGTTTTTTAATTCGTTTTTTTTTTTCCAATAAATATTTCAACTATTATTTTTACCTGAATGTTACGATCTGCCTTACCCTACATCACATAATTCATACTTAACCCACTTTTTTTTTTTTTTGCCTCCTAATCAAGAGTGTGCAGCGACGCAAACGCCACATCCACAAAATAACTTTATGAAAACTCTCCTCCTGTCAAACCACATGGTTTCTTTAGTCTAAACATATGACCAGGTTGGCAAACTTTTCCCAGCGCTCATAAGCCAAAAGGTTTGCTAATAAATCAGTATGGTGATAACAGTAGCCTGGATAGTTTAAGCTATTTGTACTAACACTAAACATCGGTACAAAATGGTGCACAAATGTATCAAATACTAACATACTGAACATATTTCCAGAAAAAAAAAAATCTTTTGAGCATTGGAAAAAAAAAAAAAAAAGCATTTTCTATCTGTAATTTCACATTGTGATTAAATGTAGTTCATTTATTCATTCTCTATACCACTTACAATATCCTGCACAGGGCCACGGGAGGCATGCAGCCTACCCACAGGAGACTTCGGGACTGAAGCAGGCTACACCCTGGACACGGTGCCAGTCCATCACAGGGCAGTCACACACACATGCACTCACACACTCAATTTAGGAACGCCAATTAGCTTAATCTGCATGTTTGTACACTGTGGATGGAAACCATGCAAACCTGGACCCCAGACGTGCAAGGCGGCAATAGTGCTAATCTCTACGATACCACACTGCAAAACAATCCCTGTTTTGGATGTCAATTGCTGTATTGGGTAAAAGGGGCGGAACTAGCGACTTTCATGCTTGAAGTCGCAGGAATTTTGCACAATATAATACGACACCTCGATATAATTTACATCTTATAAATAAACGTGAACTTCCTTTTTGTAGTGTTTTGTGTTCTGGTAGAGTTTCATGATGGATATTGCTTAGCTGAAAAATCAAAAGAGTTTCCAGATTATGAAGAAAGCATTCCCTTAGAGGAGAGCAGAGTTCCCGCTGTCAAGGGAGATGTGGGTGGGTGTGTGTGTGTGTTTGTGTGTTTTGGTACGGCTGGAGGATAAATGTTTAATCGGCCACTTTTTATTCCTCCTGATAAACACTTGAAAGTGTCATAAAATTTCTCCCTCCAGTCAGTGCAGCGTTTGTAGCTGTGGCAGCACGTCACACAGTGACATTCAGTTTGACTTGTTTTTCTAAAGTAAGGAAGCACGTGTGCATGTGTGGCTTTGGGAACAGCGCACACTCCTGCGAAACTGTCCTGGATACTAGGAGTCTTTTTTTTTTTCTTTTTTTTTTTTTTTCTTTTTTTAAATTTGTTTAAAACCCTACTTCTGCTCATGGACTCATGGAGTTGAGAAAAAAAAAACACTTAAAAGACACCCACACCCACACAGACATACATTTTGCTCTTGATTTTAACTTCACAATTCCCATATAGGGATAATACTTACAAATAAATCTCAGCTTATCTGTTGGAATATTCATGCCGTGGGTTTGAAGCGGTTGTGACCCGTGTGTGGTTCTCCGAGGCAAAGAATAAAAAAAAATTTAAAAAAACGAACGAAACCCAACATCAGGGATCCGGCCTTACACACTCAATTAATATCTCATTAGGAGCGAACACTGCGCTGCTTTGAAGTGCCATATGGAAGAAAAAGTGAGGCAGATAAAGCAGATGTTCCATCCGTCACCTGCCACACACACACACACACACACACACACACACGCGCGCGCGCGCGCGCACACAGACAGACGGCATTTGATTGGTTCAGGTTTAATCGTTCTCAGTGCGCCACAGCCTCACACTCCTGTGAGTTTTCAACAGCTTCAAACTGAACGTGTGGAGAGTTTCTGTTTCAAATAACAAACACCAGAGTGGTGATGTCAGAATATGATCATGTGCTAATGCACACTGCTAATATAAATACAGTGTGATGCGTCTCAGGGTAAAGCAGAGGTCTTTTCCAACACACATCTTATCACTACCCCACAGCGATTCTGCATTCTGATTGGTCAGAAGATATCGATTCATTGCCTATACACACCTTTTAGTAAACACAGAGTGAGGACAGAAGTATTCCCTGAGCATGTGAGCATGTTATTTGTCCTTTCATACCAACCGAAGAAAATGTGAATTTACAGTATCTGATTATGTACGATCACTCATTTTCCGAGAACCACAAGTGTTACCCAACAGGTCCGGATTTTTTGACCACTACACATTACACACCCGGTGGATTTGGCAGGTGTGGAATGGACACACACTTACAAACCTACCATATAAAAGAAATCATGCATCTATACTAAACATTATCTGCACTGGTTTACACCACAATCTGATCACAAATGTGTCTGTTAAAATTAGTGGCGTCAGTTGATTAAAAATTTTATATAGTTAATCACCGTTATAGACTGACCGAGGTCGATTTTATAATAAATATGCAATGTTGGAATAAAGGAATGCATGACAAACTGGTTAGAGGAAACAGTTTTAATATATCTCAAACATTGACATTTAACAAATCTTAAATTAAATCATAAATCTTATCTCGAATGGAAGAGTAAGTCCAATGGTCTCTCCAATGGTTCCTCGGTCGTCTTATTAACTGCGCTAAACATGCCATTATCATACACTTATGACAGATTGGTCATGTGATTATTCTGCGTTAAAAAATAATAACGCGTTACAATTTCTAGATTAATCACATGAATTAACACGTTAATACAGACATCCCTAGTTAAAATAGTTAAAACTCAGCTGTTAAATGTTTGTATTTCAAGTCTAGTATATGATAATTCAGGACATATACTGTAAGTGTAAGCATCTAAAGAGTTATACATCAATTTTTCTTTAGTTCAGTCATTCTTGTTAGGCTACTTATTTAGCATCTGTAATCTAGATAGTAAAGTAAGGTATAAAACTATTATAGGAATATTACTCAGTTTTATCGTACCCTGTTCAATGATGATAAATAATGCATCTATCTATCCATAGGAATGAAGCGAAACGATGAAGCTGAATTAAATCAATACCTTCTGACGGAGAACTGAGGAGCTCAGTGATTACAACAACACGCAGGCGTACGGGAATTAAATCAGTGATCTACATATACAGCGCATGACGCATATAAAATGTATGTAGAGTAGTATGAAAACGAAACAGTGTGTAGAGAATGGCTTATACGTCTTAAGAAAACGAGATCGGTTTTTGTGTATTCATATTCAAGCTGAAATGTCAGCGAGGAAAAGCCGACACAGTGCTGCAGCTGCTACAGGATTAGTTCTGAGTCTGACGACAGAGAGTGAGGCGAGATCTTATACGTTTTCTATTGAAAGCGCAGTTGTTATTCCACTGCTGTCGTCCTGGCAGTCGGAGAGTGAATAAGGGAATTCTGTTTTTAATGTCTGTTTAACTGGAGGCTCATCCATCACTTCTGCTTGCCTTATCATGCTCCAAGCAGAGCTGAGTCATCTCGAGGCGGGTATATATGTTTTTATACAACGCTGGATATTCTGAACAGGGTCTTCACAAATCGCTGGTTACTACAGTAATAAACTAGTGAAGTAGTTACTGAAAATATAAATAAATATCAGGATTAAAATTGTAATAAAAAAAAAAAAATAAATAAATAAATAATTTGAAAATGGGGAAATTTGAACCTTTAACAATCTGCTCTTTTATCTTCCTTAGTATTGATTTTGTTATATGTTTTATTATATTTAATATTTTAACAGTGAAAGTGAGTTTTTGCGAGCAAATATTAAAAATGTAAAGTGGTTCGATAAAAACGGAGCATTTCAGGGCTTAAAAAGTCGTCTTCACTCGCCATCGGGAGCTCAAGATTTCCGTATGAAAAAGTACTGTAAGGACGTGGTATCTGTGGTCCATCTTTACTATCTACATCTGACTTCTATAATGTTCCTCTCCATATCAGTAGCTACAGTATAGGTTGTTGGTTTGGGGATTCAAGGTCCTGGTTCGAGCGCTGCTGGCGTGTGCCGGAGGGCTGCCACACCCCATAATACCCAGCAACTGCATGCGGTGCCGGTCCCAGAAACGGGAGGGTTTGCGTCATGAAGGGCATCCGGCCCTTCAGAACCAGACGAAAGAAAGTTAATCAATCAGTAGCTGTAGTGTCAGGGCCTGTGGTCTCGTTTGAGAATACTAGCAAAGGTAAATTCACGACGTGTGACATTATACCACAGAGCTTACATTCTTGAAATAATTTTTGATTTGTTTTTTTCTTGATAACAGTAGCTTTGACATTAGTTCCAGCTGCACAATATATATTAAGTGTGCTTTTCTGTTTTCTATTTATATTGTAATAAATTATAATTTGTGCAGTAATACCCTAGACCAGCATTTGTACAAACAACGATCTGCTGGAAGTAAACTTTGTTTAACGAATTTGCATTAATAAGACAAGCTGATTTTGTTTGTTGTTGTTTGTTTGTTTGTTTAGTTTGTTTTATTAATTTTAATAGAGGGAAAAACATGTTTATAGATGTCATAACACGAATGAACAGAAATTAACATGTGCGGCTTGAAATTAAATATAACATTGTTTAAAGGTCCCATAATATACTGTGTTTTGAACAGGTTAACACTGATATCAGATCTACCACAAAGTGTGTGCGTGTGTGTTAATGCTTCAGCTGAAATCCACCTCACATTATGAATCAAATGCCACCTCAGTTTTACTCCCCATCCAAACCCACCATTTCAGTGTCTATGTGAAAATAAACAGCAAAGCTGAGCAACAAGCCAGGTAAGGGGAACTTCTTATATGAGGTCACAATAGCAGAAATTGTATTTGCCTAGTTTAAACCCTGGACAATGAAAAAAAAAAAAAAGAAAATTCAAAAAGCAGGGATTTTTCCCCCCTCACACTCAAACTGGAGATCCATTTGAATGTCAAAAATGATTTAAACATTAATTAGGCATAATAATGAATCTCTTTAATCGACAGGAAATATAATTGTTTGAAACCTGCTATGAGGAATCAAACACTTCAGAATGTGCAGTTTTAGGGAAATCATCGTCTTCATGGAGGTAACCGTAGCTCAGTTTAGTCACACCGTGCTGTCAATGATTATTTTCCTGTAACAGCATGACAGAGTGTTTTTCTGCCTTAGCTAGTGCTCATGCTTATCAAGATTATTATATATTTGATTTCTAGATGAACGGTGACAGCTGCCTCTGGAATTGGATGTGCATATTCTCCCAGTTGTTTTGTGTTTAGAGTAAATACATATTTAAAAACTCATTTCCAGACGGTGAGGATAGAGTGAGATTTTGGAACGTCAAGACACGCATGCATAGACTTTGAAAAAGAAAAAAAAAAAGTATACACCATGTGACCTCAGGCAGAGTCAGCCAACAGTTTCCTTAGCAGGGGAAAGACTAGTGCATTGTGTGAATGTGTGTGTGTGTATGTGTGAGTAATATTTCCATTCCAACTTGAGTCTCGAGTAAAAACCGATCGCGCTCGCTCAGTCAGAAAGCGCTCCCGCTTCCCACTCTTTCAGGACAACAGCTGGAGATAACCTTGAGTGTGTTTCTCTGAGATATCTGCTCTCTGAGCACTGTAGCGAAATTGAAAAACGCCCCTTTTTAAAAAAAAAAAAAAGAATGAATACATTTTTGTGGCGTTATCTTTGTAAACTGACCCATCTCAAGCTCCACCTTTGCTTGGTTACTATTGCTATACAGATCAAGCCTCAACGAAACCTCTGCCGGAATCATGGTATAAACAAAACCACCCCAAAGCATAATAGATATCAGTTTTAAATGTCAGGGAAGCTTTCAGGATGGCAGCAGACTAGACCGATAACCTTTAGTACGCCTGCTAATATAGCCGTGATTGATATTATAATTTTTGTACGTCAGATAAAATAACTTGCCTGATAGCCGAAGGAAGTGTCTCGGCTTATGCTGTGCGTTTATCTGTTTATTCTGAGTATCTGGTGTTGTGTTGTATCGAGTCCATATCGGTAAGGCGCATAGGTCAATCTGAAAGCTGGTGCACATGTTGAGAACCTGACCAAGATAATGGCGGATAGCAACAGTTGCTAAGAAGGGTTTACCGGGCTGATGAAATGAGGCAGAGCTCAGGATTCATTAGAATATATCCAGACAGTAAGAGGTATGGTTATGACAAGATTTGCAGACAAATTTTTAAATGTTTCCAAAGATTTAACTTATTGGGAAATATTGTGAGCTTCTCCGTAAAGGGAAACTTTTTTTTTTTCTCTTAATTTTTTTTCTTACAATAAATCTTTAATAATAACATTTAAACAGACAAACAAAGCTTTTATCAGATTTCGCTTTATGGTCAATCTTTAAATTCTCAGTCTGTTTATTTTCATCTTTTGTGTGTGTGTGTCATCTGGTTAATTTTTGCTGAGACAGTAAACAGTGGCAGCAGATAGAGTTGAGCATGCAATCACCACAGGGTTCCTAAATGTCCATGTTCTACACTGCTATTCAGATGACAACACAGTTATTTTTGGGGGGAAAGATCAACTGATGTGCCTGAGTTCCGCCCCTGATGCTGAATAAATACTGTACAGTACACACAGTACTGTACTGTACTGGCAGTGGTGGCTCAGAGGGCTAAGGCACTGAGTTACTGATCGGAAGATCGGCGGTTCGAATCCCAATTCAGCCAGGTTGCCATTGTTGGGCCCTTGAGCAAGGCCCTTAACCCTAACTGCTCCAGGGGCGCTGCACCATGGCTGACCCTGCGCTCTGACCCCAGTTACACTGGGATATGCGAAGAAGGAATTTCACTGTGCTGTAATGTATATGTGACAAAATAAAGGCTTACTTTTACAGAGGGATTTCCTGTCCAGAGAATTCTCTGGGTAGCTTAGGACTAATGCTGTATGCCCAGCTCTTTATTATGAGTGTACTCATTTATACACTTGTACACTTACTTATTTATACCAATCATAATTTTACAACACAGAACAAAAAGCCCTGGATTGTTTAGGTTTCCCTTGTGCCACCGGGGCTCCCTTAAAGAATGATTCCATAAGACCTCTGGGGTTGTGCCGTGGTATCCGGCACCAGACAGCAGGTCCTTTTGAGTGCTGTGGATCGCACTTGTTTGTCCGGTGCATTCCATGGGTGCTTGGTTGGATTGGGATCTGGCCAGGTTAGCTTTGTTCTCTTTGCCTGCTGATCCTCACACTCTGGTGCCCTTAGTGTTCAGGTATCTTTCTAACGTGGCCAGCATTGTCTTTTTTTTGTTTTGTTTTGTTTGTTTGGACTTAACAAATTGGCCTTTGGTCCCCGCGGGCATTGAGCGCACATGATCCTGTCATCAGTTTACTGGTACATAATTGATGATCATTGTTAATGTGTTGTTTATGTTACGGCTAATAAGTGTATAGTTGTACTCTTACTTATATATTCTAGTGGATTCTCGTTTATATATTACTGTTTTACACTCACCTATTACTAATGTATGCTAACCTATTCAAACTAGTATACTACTGCTGATTTATTACTAGCGTTCCATAAATGATTTATTAATAATAAATTCTTACTTTATTAGTCGTGTACTGTGGCGTCTGTTACTAGTATACAATTATATATTGTTAGTGTACTATTACTGATTTATTAGGGTGCTATTACTTATTTATTACTAGACACATTTTACTTGTTACTAGTTTATTATTACTTCCCTACAGTATAAGTAGTGTCATTTTAATAGTACGTTTCCTGTGCTATGACCTGCTACCAGGGTAACTGCTTACTTATTACTAGTGTAATTATATGCTTAATACTAGTGTACTATCTCTTATTTATTACTCGTGAACTAGCACTCCACACTGATTATTTCTAGCATACAGTTGTTCACTCCTTCCTAGGACTTTTTTGTTTGGGTAAAGTGGTCTTTTACTTGCTTTTTACTTTTATATGCTGCTTTCCTTTATGGCCTACAGATATTTCCCAATAAGTATTTTATTTTACTTGTATTTTTCCTGGAATACTTATGATTGAATAGTCTGATTAAATTGTGAAATCACAAAACAAAAAACAAAAAGTAAAATATGGACAATTTGTGCAGTCGTTATCTCAAACATCTATTATTGGAGTAGAGGATACTCTAATAATAGTCTAACAATCTAAATATACTGTAGTGTTGATCTTTGTATTTGTTGCTAGTGCCGTATTACTTATTAATCGCTTGTGTACAAATATTACATGTTCCTAAGAAATATTACTTATCATTAGTGTAGTATAGCTTATACGTCATTATTGCAGCACTATGTATTTATTACTAATACAGTAGTGTTTATCACCTGTAATAGTAATACTTATTTTGCACTGCTTATCACTACTTATCATTAGATTATTATTTATCACTAGAATAGCACAACCTATTTACATGTATTACAGGTGTGATGCATTATTAGCACTAGTATAGTGGCGATGCTGATTTATTCCTTCCTGCACCTAAAGCAGAATAACCATGTAATAATTTTTTTTGTCAAAATCAGCAATGTAGTTGTACTTGTCCTTGTTTTTTTTTTTTCTTTCTTTTTTTCTTAACACTCTGTTCAACCTTCAACTCTTTCTCTAAAACAATTAAATCCCCCCCCCCCCCATCATTATTACTGCGATGCTGTTATCGACCTACGGGAGTGCATCGCCTCACCTAATCCACTGCGCGACCCGTATTGACGTGACATCTTCACATTAAAACAGAAAACCGCAGCCTTTTACGTCCCGACGCTTTGCTGTGTCCAAAATGCCAATATCTCTCAGCTCGGAAACGTTTTGCATAACGGAGTGTCCGGGGGTTCGTCCTCCCTCGTAATCACAGTGGTGACCTACCAGCACCTCCCATTATACAGAACACCAGCCTCTCCTTCAGCATGGCTTCTTAGCTCTAACATCTAAAGCCTTTTCAGATGAAACAGGAACGAGTGTTATTAAACTGCCGACATTAGAATTATATTAAACTTCTCTTTGTAGCTCATGTTCTCATCTGGTCTCGTGGTTTGTTAGCATTATTGAAGTGAGTCTGAATGAAAACACATTAGCATGTGATTTAAAAAAAAAAAAAAAAACAGTATGATATGAAAAGAGTGATTTATCAGTTTGTAGAATATTGTAATATTGTAAACTTTTATTGCTATCTAATATCATTTAAGTGCATTGCATTTAGTCATTAGTATCAGAAAATTTAGATCCCTTTTATTTAGATTTTTTTTTTTTAACTATTAAAGTAGTTTCAAAATTGCATAATTAACCTGTTTAGTGTAACACATTTATGGTCATTATAAACAAGCTGTTATTTTCAGTCAAGATCGTTATTATTTTTAATTACTTTTAAGTCTGATTCTAGGGGCTCATATTGATTGAGGTTTACATTCATTTATTGTATTCCGTGACTCATTTGCTCCATGCTTGTATCCAAAGTGACTTACAACAGAGCCATGATAGAACTGAGCAGTTAAACATTAAAAGGTTTTGCTCAAAGACCCAACCGCGGCAGCACTGGGAATTAAACTCATGACTTTCTGATCTATCGCCCAAAGCATTAACTACACGTCTAACACTTTTAACAAAAAATCTGCATTCAATAAAGCAGGCAATTACTATAAATAAAGTGTGTAGATGTCACAAGACCCATCCTTAGCAAACATGTGAACGACGCATTCATTACATGAAAGAGCACGTGAGATACAAATGACAGAACATGTGATACGTTTCATCATGGAACACTTTAAATGGGTATGACTGACATGTAAAAATATCTATAATTTTTATAAACCCGTGTTAATTACGACGTAAATACACTGAAATGTAATCATTATTAACTATTAATTATAAGTCATAATTGATTAAAAATAATTGAAGTCCCATGTTAATGCTGGAGAATTCTAACCAATCATAGACCAGACAGAATTCATTTAACCAACCATAATGGAGACGGCTGGATTTCTAAACTATACATAAACTCGCTAATATTTTTGCAGTTGCTGGGTTTTTTTTTTTTTTTTTTCCCCCCATCATCAACATCATAAACTGAGCTAAAATCAATGATTCAAGACCTGCCGGATACTAACCAATCATAAACAACACTGCATTCTTGTAACTTATTATTTTTGCACCCTCCGTACGGCCCTGACCTTACTCCAAGCCATTTCCACATAAGAATGCATTGATTGAAATAAAAAGCCTGCCACTGCTTACGCTAGCTAGTTAGATTATTTGTTAATTTATTTTAAGGCTTTCACATAATTAAGATTCCAGACAATGAAAAACACAGAGCCACACATCAGTGCATGATGCATGTTCTCAATGATCTCGACAGTCATAAAAAGAAGAAGTGACTTTACCTTGAACTGCAAATGAAATATGAAACTGAATGTGTGAGTGCAGTCATGCCAATGAAGTTTTCTACATATTTTGACATTTAGTTCGAAATGAATCAAAGAAACAACCTCTTGTCGGACAAAAGCAGAGGAAGGAGTATTAGTCGACATCAAGCTGATTATTTAAAAAGCTTTTTTGTTGCAGCAGCACCGAAAACTATAAACTGTTGCAGGTATAAATAATGCTGCTAGGACTGAGTGCTTTCTGTCTGTCAGTAATAAAAAACATCACAAGGGTGCATTTTTAGCATCAGAATCAGATAATATAAATATAAATAATCTAAATCTCGTAAAGTGGATTACAGCGTACAATTTTAGTCCCTTCTGGGGGGTTCTCCAGCCACCAATAAATGTTACCAATATTACCAATTTCCAACACTGTAATCATATTTTATATTTAAAAAAAACAATCAAAACACTTAAATAAATAGACATTAAACTTAACCTTAATGTACAATTCCTATAATGTATGGCATCGGTTGCTTTTATTCTTGCTACCTCTCTTGCTAACATTCTTTGGACCCATGGTGCTACAGTATGTCTTCACTAAACCTTACACACACACACACACACACAAAAAAAAACCCCTGTAAACCCGCATTGCTTGGCTTTCCACTGATTCAAGCATGTTTTGAAGCTTCCAAACATACCCACAACCTAGCTGGTGTCTTCTTAGCTTAGCTTAGCTTTGTGTGCCGACTCAAATGTCATGCAAAATTTCAGTTCTAGGAGGCAATTCTTAAGGCGTGGCATTTGTGTCCAAGGGTACCGCTGTATCGTGGGTTTTTTTATTTTATTTTGGGGAACCAAGCACAAGAGCAAGAGCACCACCAGCGCTGTACAGCATGACTAGGACCGATCGATTTCTTTCTTGCTCAGACTGTTACTTTAGTATCACACGTCTCAAACTGACATGCAAGATTTGTGATAAGAAAAAAATTCTTTTGTCCCCAACAAACTAAACTAAGAGTCGGTAGACTAAAAACACACACATTAGAGCTTTGGTGCAAATTCAGATTAACATGCTTTGAAGCGACTCTGTACGGAAAACACTCTGATTACTGCTTTATCTCTGGCTCAGTGGTTTCAGAGTGTAAATTATTTCTGTCATTGAGATCTTAGTATTCTTTGAGACCAAATCAAAAGACAGGGTTTTTTTTTATTTTATTTTATTTTATTTTTTTGATAATAGAGCTGGTAGCGTGTTTTAACAAGGCACTAGGATGTTAATTTGTTCTACATCAAGATAAATGGATTTGACTTCACACAAACTGACCTGAATATCAATGGCAGGTGTGGAGACTTGTATCAATCCATTTCACAGGCTGATAGAAGTGGAACACACTCACACACACGCACACACACACGCACCTTACCAAGTAAGAAATGGGAGGAATTCATTTTCCTTTGCTCATCATCACTTGTTAATACTAGAAGAGGATCTGTCTTGGCCTGAAGGTATCTTGACGTATTGGCTTTAACACTTGTGTCAGTACGCCTTCAGGCATCCCAGTTATACGCTCTTCTAATCATTAAATCCTCAGCCCTTCACTTATCAGGACATTAAGTGTAGATACATACAGATTGCAGTTTCAGCTTATTACATCATGCCATTTCTGCATTTATATTTAAGTCACTTGGCTGATGCTTTTATTCAAATCGGACTTGTTAAACCTGCGAAATAAATGCTCCACAGACCTTGCAGTCAGTACTGTAAAATGCACATTTTTGTGCAAAACACACATGTAATGTTTGCACAGAAATGTTGGTGAAGATTAATTTATGCAGTAAATTGGTGCCAAGTGCATAAAAATCACATGATCACCATTTTCCAAACCGCTGTCCTATGCAGTGGTGGAAGGCAACTTAGTACATTTACTTCTTTACCATACTTAAATACAGTTTTCACATATCTGTACTTTAGTTTTATTAGTGGATGCCTTTTACTTTAACTCTACCACATCCTACAGCAAGTATCTGTACTTTCTACTTCACTACTTTTGTGCAGGGTATTGCACCACACAACCACAGTTGAAGCGGTAATATTATACGAAATTGAGTGATTTGCCTTCCCTTGTGCAATGCTCAATCATGTAGCAGGTGCTGGAAATCAGAAGATGACTTCAGGCAGTGACAAAAATGGCATGTTCACAGTCTAGAAGCAGAGAGAGAGAAAGACTCTCTTACTGTGACGGACGCTATTGTAAGCTAGTAGAAGCTCTGCGTTGTTTAAAATACTTGAGTACATTTAACCCTTAGGGGTCGACGGCATCGTCAACGATGCCAAACACTTTTTTTTTGCAAGTGTTTTAGTGAATGAAATTATATTGTAGTAACCCAGTTACGGTTTTCTTTCCAAAAAGTTTATCACCAAATAAATGTTTGTAATTGAATTAATGTTAGAAATTAAAAACAGATACATGTCAGATTCTTGTCGCCACATGCGATGAAGCCCCGCCCCCACATCTAGTGCTCCATTCACATGCAAGATTTATGTAAACGGCTCTATTCAGATGTAAGTAAATGCTAATTGCTGTGTTTTTTGGGGGAGTGATGTGCTGATGATGCATGCCAGTGTCCACCAGAACAGGAAGGGCTTGAATGAAGGAACAAAAGGTTGGTGCTTTTATATGTTTTCTCGATTAGAAATGTTGAATAATATTTTACACAGGGTATTTCTAATTTTACAAGAATTGTGTACTTTGCTCACCACTTGGCCTATGTGAACTCTACACTGAATAAAGTGTTAGGTTGGGGTGCCACTTTCCAAAAGACTTCTAGTTTATTATTATTATTATTATGTTGCATTTTTGTTTTGTTTTTATGTTATACAAAATCTTTTAACAAAATAAATATTTTATATAATGTGATTATATATTTATTATGATTCTTTGCGGTAAAATATCAGCTGCATACATATTTAAACCCATAAATTTCTCATTCGACGCCTAAAGCCTTAAATACTAATCTACCAAGGAGGCGTATTCCGCAGCTATTTTGAATTCTTTAATTATTTAAAGGGTGTTGATTTAAAGAAGATATAAATCCATTGGGGGTTTACTTACAGGCAGCACTGTAAACATCCCAGTCTGAGGTATTTTCGGATTACAGCATTTCTCACAACAGTATTAAGGTTTTTTAAATTCCTGTTATATAATTTGATTTGTCAATTACTATTTTTTATCCTTAATGAATTTTTTATTGTGTGCTTTAACTGTTTATTACACTATATTTAACTTTATATGTAGGTGTCATTTAGGGTACATTCCATGTCCGTTGTTGATAAGTATATTTATTCTAAATATTTTTGCCTCATGTGCTGCGCGTTTTCATAATTCTGTCAAATTTGTGGTTTGTCGTACCTGCAGTTTCAGTAGTGTTCATTTAGCCAATGAAAATAATGAAGAAAAATATTAGTTGGCGACCTTTTTTCGTGTGACTAAGATGATGATGAGACGTCACAGATATCAGTGAACAGTGACGAAATCAGCATGCGATATTGTTGACGGAAAAAGACAAGACTAAAATGTGGTTAAAAAAAAAAACTAATTAAACATCTGTCTTTGCACGCGCAGTGATGGAATGTTACAAGCTCAGTCATCTTTAACTCTTCATCATCACAACAGTATTATTCATATTTCATTCATATTTATATTAGTTTTACAGCCTTTTTAATCTAATAGGTTAGCAAATGATTGTGACCCATAGGAGCAATCTCTACCACAGTCCAAAAAGTTTCAAAACACTGTGTTGTACATACTGCTCCAACTGTTTTGTAGTTTAAAAAATATGTACATGCAGCAGTTGTGGATGGTTAAAAAAAATATATAATTTGCTGAAAAAATAGATGGCTCGACAAAAATCAGATGAAAAGATGCATTTTAAATAAAGGTAATTGTTTTGTGGAATAACCTTTAAAAAATGTTTTTTGCTAGACTAGATTGACTATAGGGTTCATTAATAATAATTTTATTGATAAAATATTACTTTTTAATTGACTAAAACTAGACTAAAATGTCCAGACTTTTACTCGACTAAAACTTGACTAAACGAAAAAAGGGCAAGATTGACTAAATATGATTTAAAAAATGTAAAAAAAAAAAAACACAAACAAACAAAAAAACAGGGACATTTATCCCAGGACTAAGACTAAAATTTAAAATAGCTGGCAAAATTAACACTAGTTACCAGTTGGGTTTTTGGGTTTTAAAAAAATCTTTAGAATTAACAACTATTTTACAATTTATTTTTATTTTAAATATTTCAAATTATGAGCCTCCGAGTGGCGCAGTGGTTAAAGCGCTCGCCCTATCATCCGGAGATCGCTAGTTCGAATCCCGGGTGGTGCTGTAACCTCTCGCAGCCGGAGGTCTAGAGAGAGCTGATTGGCCGAGCTCTCTCAGAGGGGAGGGATCACGGCTCTACAGCCAGTCAGGGGCGCAGCGGACGGAGCGGATAGAGTGTGTTACGCTGCCCCCAAAGGTGCGCGAGCGAGCAGTTCGAAAAAAAAGAAGCACGTCGGCTGGCGTTTCGGAGGAAACACGTGATAGTCTTCGGCCCTCCCGGCTGAGTGGTAGTAGTAGCCTTAATGTGGGAGCCCCCTACTGACGGGGAGGAATTGGACACGACTAAATTAGGGAGAAAATCAGGGGAATAAAAAAAAATAAAAAAATAAAAAATAAATAAATATTTCAAATTATAAATGTCTGCAAAAGTTTTGTTACGCAACTTACTAACAGAGCCCTTTACTGTAACTCACCCACATCACATGATCTCATTCTTCTTTGTGTTGTACATTTTAAATACATTGTGGTATATGTGCTTTGATTTTTTAATAAATATTTTATTAATAAAAGCTCATTGTCACTGGGTATATTAATTGGTTACGTATACTGTTATGGTTTAAAGATTCTATAGGAATTTGATTAAATTATTTGTTTAATTATAATTCATGGAAATGAGCAATGAGCAGCCAGACGAGTCCTAGCACTGAAATTATGGAGAAATAAGGAACTTGTCAGGAAAAAAGTTGATGTTTAACTAGTTACACTGATCGAATCTACCGGAATTTGTTCAATTGAGGAAGAACAATGTTGTTTTTGTTCGTACGATTTATAGGGTGACTCGTATGTGGTGGAACGGCTCCAAGACAGTTAAGTTCCATTTAGTTTAGAGGAACTCCACTCAGTCCCTCACCTTGACATGACAAAAAAAAAGTCCATGCGTACGATTTGTTACTATAGAAACCATAATGATTTGTTCGGCAATATTATAAACCTGCGATTCGAATTACAGCATGACCTGCTGTCGGAGTTGCCGCTATGGAAAATGAATCAACACCTGCTGACCAATCAGAACTGATGTGGTGTAATTTCCTGTAGCAGCAGCTCATTCATTCATCATCAGCACTCATTCAAATACTGTGTATTATTTCCATAGCAATAGCAAAGACTCAAATAGATTAAACAGATTCAACGAGTGTGTTTAGATTTGCGTGAGCTGTTAGTATTAAAAGAGTGTAATAACCCAGGTGCACTTTATACTTTATTAATGCTGTGCACCCTTATTGTGTTTCAGCTTTGCATGATGCCTGTAGAGCATCCTGCTGAGAAAGCTCTGACCTCAACGACTCCTGCCATCTTATTTATACATTATGGTGCAGACCTGAGGCACATACAGTAATAAACATACACACTGACTACACATCCTGGACACTTGTAATGCGAGGCTCATTTAAGAAAGATCAGCCTAGTTACAGTGATTTAACAGTAATGCTGAGCAGCTAAAGAGGGAAAAGGTAACGTATCCAGAGCAGTTGATTACGCGGAATACGAAAGAGGTGTGCAGAGCTAGGAGGATGTGATGTGAAAGAAAAAATGTGAGTGAGGTGCCTTCTGGAGGATTGTTCATTATCGTCAGGTGCAGACAGCGTTTTTAGTGAGAATGTCAAAATAATGTTCATGTATTTATTTTTTGTATCTGTATATACAGTATTTAGTGCTTCAAATATGTACAGTATATATTCATTCAGATTTAAACCAATTTAAATCTAAAGAAATGTAGACTTTTTAAAATTATTATTATTTCCAACCCACGGATATATTTTTGTTTGTACTTGCTTGTAGTAGTGTCTTCCTTAAAAATCCCTTAAAATGTAAAGAAACTAGAAGCAGGATTCAGTCCCTGATCAGGCAGTTACTGAGGATGAACAAATGAACGCTGTGTATGCATCGTTTGTTTGTGTGTTTATGGAACTAGAGATCCTCATGTAAGACCTTACTAGTGAAATAGTAATGTATTAGAACAAGTCCATTCATCCATCTAGGAACCTCAGTAGTCCAATTAGGGACCGTGGAGGCCAATGGTGAACATTGTATTTATTCCTATTTGTACAGCCGTGGTAGGACCTCCGGTCAACGTTAACACACTACGGAAATTTGGAAACACCAATTAGCCTAATTTGCATGGTTTTTCTTGGACTCTGGGGAATCAAACCCAGGACCTGGGGGGTGCAAGGCGACAGTTGTAAACACTAAGCCACCATGCTTCCATTAGAACAAGTGCGTTGATATACTGTAAGCCTATGCTGTGCGTTTGTCATGAGCTGAGAATTTAACAGCACTGTGCTGTAAAAACATGTAAAGAGAAATGTTTTAAACCAACTTTAATCTAACTGTCCATAGTACAGAATTTATTAACGGTAATACATTTTCAGCAGAAACTGGACAGAAATGACACTCTAGGTTTTAGTCTCGAAAGTGAAATGTCAATTTTGTCCTTTTTCAGCTGGAAATGTTACTAAATTCTTCAATTTTGCACTTCACAAGGTTTTGGGTTTACAACTACTCTCCTTCTGTGAATTAGCTATTATTTAGCATTATGTATTTAACACTTTAAAAAATCAAATCATTCGTGTATTCAAGCAAAATGTTGCACTGCGTTTTCTACCACAGCGTTCAACAGAAAACGTCGACACTCTCTTGATCTAGTGTGTGTTATTGTAGTGACACACTCATCTCTGAGAGCCTGTCAGCTGTTCGACTCTGCTCTGTGTCAGCCATATGATCTGTGCCTCTCTTTCTCTTGGCATCCCAAAGTGTCAGGCTGTGTGTGTGTGTGTCTGTGTGTGTGTGTCTGTGTGTGTGTGTCTGTGTGTGTGTGTCTGTGTGTGTGTGTCTGTGTGTGTGTGTCTGTGTGTGTGTGTCTGTGTGTGTGTGTGTGTGTGTGTGTGTGTGTGTGTGTGTGTCTGTCTGTGCGTGTCTGTGTGCGTGTCTGTGTGCGTGTCTGTGTGCGTGTCTGTGTGTGTGTGTGTGTCTGTCTGTGTGTCTGTGTGTGTGTGTGTGTGTCTGTGTGTGTGTGTGTGTGTCTATGTGTGTCTATGTGTGTGCCTGTGTGCGTTTTTTGCATCTCTCTCTGAGCCGAACCATGTGCTCACTTTGGAAACCTGCTCCCCTGGAAACCTTCCATAGGGGATTGCTGGAATTGCTGAGGACGATGTATGGGAGATTGTTTTCTCTCTGTAGTGTTGTTCAAAAAAGGGCAAGGTTTTAGATCTTAATAAACTTTCATTTGGCCAGAGATGCTGCATTCAAAGGGGGATGAAAGTGGATGAATGAATTTCCTCGACCCCAATTTATCAGGACTGAACTCGGGTCTTTTGAGTGCTGCTGAAAATGATGATTGTACTTGGTGTGATTGCAGTTAAAGTTCAGGTCTCACACAGGAGTGTTATTTCCTACTCTGAATTTGTAGTCTGGTTTTGTTCCACTAAAGAACATTAAATTAACAGCAAATTAAAACAGCACTGTTTGTTCGTTTATTCTTTTTGACAACCAAGAGAACGGGAAGCTCTTTTATCTAACATTTGGTTATAAACTATCGGCCACAACACAGTATTGGTGCTGATTTAATTTATTTTTATGTTATACATATAATACAGAAAATGGGTTTGCCAATGAAGCTACTTTTGAAGTTTATGCAATATGAAAGTGACTAATCTTACTTCCCTTAAAATTTCATGTTTCTAACTGAAGTAATTTTTTGGAGAGATGATTTTATATTTGCTCCAAAAAACGGCTATTTTTCAATGTTATACCGTCTCGCTTCAAACAATAATAATTTAAAATGCAAGTTAAGATTTTTTCTTTACTATTCATACTAAAATTGGTGTAAGATTCTAGAAACATATGACATGTAAATATTGTTGCTTAAATTAAAGTATTCCAGTTTTGGTGAAATTAAGGCGTAAAAAACCTTTTTAGTGTCCGTAACCATGTCAAATTCAGGTTGCAATATCTCAACAATTTTGCATTTTAGAATAATACACTTTTTTTCAGGTTTCAGGTCATCTAAATTTCCCAAGTTTCATCTGAATGACAATTAAAATTATTTAAATATTTGAATTTAAAAAAAGTTACAGACACTACATAAAAAAGCATGATTTTTGTATTTAGCAAATGTGTGTTTTTCTTTTAATCTGATGAAAGTATAAATGTTTAAATATGTCCAAAAAATAAAGCATGGATCAAGAGATAAGAAGCATTAGGTATTATGAAACATGGTATGTTATGATCCTCTCTGAAAATTAACTTTTTCAACGAGCTGAGACACTTTTTAGCACCAATACCATGTTTTGGCCGTATAGAAAGGTAATAAATATGTCGTTACTTTTAGATGGCTAATACATTTCAAATACATTTTAATTAAATGTTACTTTAATCTTGATCTTTTAGACCAAGATTTGTGTATATTTTTTTAAATAAAAGTTAAGTATAATTATGAGGTTTAAATTGTATTTAACAGTAAGTACATAGTGGTTGTCTGTGTGCTTGGAGTTTGCATGTTCTCCCTGTGCCTGTTGGGTTTCCTCCAGGTACTCTGGTTTCTTCCGAGTCTCCAGGCTTCCTGTGATCGTGTACACTCGGGCGTGTGCACTTAGGAGAAAATAATAATCACTGCTCCTACAACAAAGTTGTTTCTGTATAGCACATCCTGAAGCATTGTTTTTATTTATTTATAGTTGCATTTCACTTTTGGAAACTGTATGAAACAAGCTAATTTCTGCTCTTACTTATGTTCCTTTTAAATGATTCATCTTGCCATGAAACAAATGAACTAAGACACTGCATTAACTCCTTTTTCTTGGAGATGTTAAAAAAAAGAATGGACTAAGAATGGAGACTCCTTCTATAATTTTTTTTAAATAAGCATGGTAACTTGGATGTAAACATTTGCATGTTTTGTTTTAATCTGTTTATCATCACGAGCTTTGATTATGCATCCACTTACACCAGTCTCAGTGTAAGCTGTTACTATAGAAACGCTAACGCTGATGAGCTCATTAATGTTAATATAAGTCTGTGATGTACAGCTGCTCGACCAATCCGAGTCCACAATGCAACAGTGATGTGTTATGAAGTGTTCTTTATTTAATAATTATTAAATTTTTATGTAAATGAGTAGCAGAAATGAATCCCTCGGGCACAGTTTCAAGTTTCCTAATGATTGCTACTATATTTGCATATATTTAACTAGTAAAGGACATAGTCTTGCCATGAAGAATTTCAAGTAGCTAGTCTATAATGGATTCTTCCATTGATTGTTCTAGTAATGATTCCAGGTCCTTATTTTGTCTTTAATGTTGTTTGCCTGGTTTAATATACACCAGGATTGTGGAAAGGGAACTATGTTGTTTTTTCTGTTAGTAGTTTTAATGACTTTGTGAATGCCTTGAATGTTTGTGTTAGCGTTAAGAGTGTGGTCTTGGAAAACTCGTCTTGCTTAGTGTGTTCCTAGTGAACATGTATACTATGAGGGGAGTTCAAGTCAAACCAGGATGAAATCACTTGTGATGAAATTTCTGGTGAATGAAGGCTTACAATTGATTGACATTAATAAAAGTCTCTTAGCCGCGGTAATTTATCTATTTTTTTTCTCCAACTTTCCTCATGTCTGATTCCTCCCCGTCACTTAACCATGTGTCACCAGCCGACCGAATTTTTTCGAACTGCTCGCTCACGCACCATTGGGTTCGGCGTAACACGCTCGGAAGACAGCGCTATCCGCTCCTCCCTCTTGCGTGAGCTCACAGATGCCCCTGATTGGCTGTAGAGTGGTGATTAATGTGGGAGCACTAAGTACCTCTCATCCCTCCCCGCTGAGAGAGCTCGGCCAATCAGCTCTGTCTAGACCTCCAGCTGCGAGAGGTTACAGCATCACCCAGGATTCAGACTCAATCTCCGGATGATGGGGCGAGCACTTTACCACTGCGCCACTCGGAGGCGCGGTAAATCATTGATCATGGGTCTGGCGTACTGAGAAATCTTTCTGCCTCGATGGTATCCAAACACTAGTGAAACACTGGGATAAGTTCATTAGAGTATAGAGAAATAAAGGGGGTTTTTACTCTCATAAATGTGTTTTGTTATTCAGGCACAAGTCCCGTTTGACTTGAACGCCTGTATATTTAAGGTTTTGTGTTGGGATTTGGAGGAGGTCTATGCCATTTAAAAAGGAAAAAAGGAAATACAACAAGTTATCACAGTATATGTATATATTGCGTCCAAAATGTTCAGGTAAATTTAGACTGGTTTGCTCTGGTTCAAGACTGTATGGAAATGTTTCCTCATCCATTAACTCGGCTATGTCCCTTTTTTATATTAATGCAATTATTAATTATAAACACGCCATGCATGAGTGGGTGAAATGACAAATGTGTTATGGAAAAGTGTTCCACAATGCCGGACCACCCGAAATGGCTTACAAGGGAAAAGTAAAACCGTTTTACATATTTACATCAAACCTTATGCAAACCGGCTTAATTTGTAATCCTGACATTTCTAACAGAAGAACAAGTGCAGCTAATCCATCATCATTTGTCTAACATTCATTTCCTATCAGCATCTATGCTAATAGAAAACTATTAACGCTCCATTTGCATGTTGGTCAGGCAGATCCAGTAGACATTCTGCTTATGGAACAGCTCCTGTTTTCCATTAGTGTGTGTCGTGAGCCAGCAGAGGACTATTCATTTTCCATTTTACTGGAACACCACTGACCGATTAGCCTCAAGATCATGAGCAAAGAAGTGACCAGTCGTTCTCCGTTAGATCATAGAAGACGGATGACATACTTTACCTTCCAAATAAAGGCAATCAAACACGTGAGGCTAGTTAGTTTGGTGTTTATTAAATACTTTTTCCTATGTTAAGGGTTTAATATCTCAGAACTAGACTTACAAGAATAGTAGAAGCAAACAGTGCCAAACTGTACATTTAAGTTTTTTTTTTTATTTGGACCTGTAGCCTATAACAATCACCTTGAAATGGGAACATAAAAGTCTTCTGGCTTCTAAAACCAATTTAAACTGCACTACATACTGTACGTCTTGCCTTGTATTAATACAGCAATAAGGAAAAGTCCGGACTGTACCTTTTGTCTGTATAGAATAGAGCTTGCAAGAAGATACAGTAACAGCCCAAAGTTTGGATGCACCTTCTAACTCAATGTTTGTTTTTAGTGATTTATTTTCTACATTCTGGAACAATACTGTTTACTTCAAAACTATGAAATATCAGTTATGGTATTAGGTTATTAAGTAACAAGTAAATCAGTCAGTGGTTATTTTACTGTAAGACACTGAGGTCAGCCATTCTGGAACAGTTCTTGCAAAAACAGTATTGTGTCAAGTGCATTTGCAAAACCCATCAAGCTCCATGATGAAACTGGCTCTCATGAAGACCTTCCCAGGAAAGCAAGATCAAAACTTACCTCTGCTGCAGAAGAGACCTTCATTTAGAGTTACCAGCATCAGAAATCACCAATTAACAAACGGGACCTCGGATTAGAGCCGTTATGAAGTCTTTACAGAGCAGAAGTAGCAGATACATCTCAATATCAACTGTTCAAAGCAGATTGTTTTGTACGCCTTTAGCATTGTTTACAGAGTAGAAAGAAATAAAAATCAGAAAAGACCAAGAGGTGCCTAAACTTTTGGTTGGTACTGTATAGTAACCCCAAACTGGAACTGCTTTACCGGTAGTTTACAGCCCTTAATGTGCATTGAGTATACAGTGGAACCTTGGATTGCGAGTAATTTGGTTTACGAGTGTTCCGCAAGACGAGCGAAGATTTTTATTCAATTTTGACTTGAAAAACGAGCATGTCTTGGTTTACGAGTGCGCACAAACGGAAACACTTATCTTTTGGGATTTATTTTTACTTTTTTTAAAGGTAAAGTGCAGGTTAATTTGTTTTATTTTTACTTTATATATTGTATTAATTATTTTTCTGTATTTATTTTTTTGGGCTATGGAACAAATTATTTGAGATTTCATTATTTCTTATGGGAAGGTTTGATTTGGTTTACGAGTGTTTTGGAACACAAGCCCACTTCTGGAACGGATTATGCTCGTAATCCAAGGTTCCACTGTATTTAGGAAGCAAGTGTGTTAAGATGGAGTGTTCAAGGGGTGTTCAAGTAAATTCGGGAGTTATGATTGTACAGAATAACAGGACACTGTTATGAGAGTATAAAGAAATAATCTAATTGCCTTTTTCACGTCTGAAACGCTGGCCTTCTTTTTGCAGGCAAAGAAATCGTCTGGTTTGGTACCAAAGGCTTTGTTTTTTTATCCCTCCCAGGACACTGCACAACCTCAGACTGCTCATTGCAAAATTCGCATATTACAAGAACTCATCTGGGAGTTATTGGTATCGAAGCACCAGTGAAACACTGGAATAGGTGCATTAGTGTATCAGGGGATTATACAGAGAAATAAAGGCAGTTTTTACTCTCATAACTCTTCTGTTATTCTGCACAATAAAAAGTCCAGCTTTGAAGTCCCTTGTATATTACCCATAATGCACTGCACTGTCTGTTTTACAAATATTACGAGTAATAATTGTACGAAAACACGTGCCATGATTGTGTACTGAAGAAACGGATGACTAGTTTTGCTGCCAGGCTTTAGCCAATTGTTTCAATCTGTTTAGAAAGATGTGCTGATAGGAGGAGATTGGCTAGTTGCTTTAGTGTGAAGTTATGATGCTTTTTTTCTTTTTATTCTATATTGTTACACAGTAAACATTTATTTATTTATTTAGTTAGTTGTTGTTTTTTACTGTAATGAAATTCCGGCTGTGCAGTATACAGTCACCTACACTATTCCTCATGTTTCCATATTGTCTGTCTGTGACTTTAACACAGTTTATTATTCCACATTATTCTTTTTTTTTTTTTTGTCTCCAGAGGACAATTTTAAATCTCTCGACAACCTTGCACGCCCCCAGTAGTGTCACTGCACTGAATGTGTAATATGCTCCTCAACAAGGAAGCGGCCTGTCTGAAGCACTGGTCTTGATTATCATATAACACAGCCAAACAATTACTCTGCAGAAGGTGAAGGGTATAAAGAGAATATTTAATATGTTATTTCTCAGCTACGGAGGTTATGAAAGGATGAACATGAAAAAAGGGGTATTCATTTTGCAGTCAGTGTAATATAAACAGTCATATGCAGCAGAAATTGGCTGTCGGGGTTTTTGAAATGAAAATGGGTTCGAGTACATGGAGAATGTTTTGCTTTGGGGTGATGACATTTTTTATGAAATCAGCTCTATTGCACATATGAGTTGCATTATTGTTTATAGACATGTGATTGAATGAATCAAACCACGTGTATATTACCATAAGTGTAGTAATTAATGTGATCTTCAACAGTCTGTAAGATTCATGGTGCAAATTAACCTAGTTAGTTTAAACCCATTTTATAAACATGTTGCTCTATTTTCTAAAAGTTTCCTAGATTACTCACAATGCCATAATGGTGCAATGAGATTTAAACTTTGTACCATATCTACCCTAAGAGGGCGATGCAATAGCATGATAGTCCTCTCCTTTACAGTAGAGATACAGGCAGTCCTCGTCTTACGAACATTCAAGTTACGGAGTCCCGTAAATACAAACAGGCTGTGGTTCTACTTCCGGTTCAATCACGGAAGTAGCTCACAACTATTGTACAAAAATAGATACTGTAGTCCAATATTTATTCAATTATTATAAAAAAAATTATACACAGTATTTTCAGTGTGTAAGTGAATGCATATAATATGCAAAGTCTGTTTCAATTAATCAGTCCGGAAGCACGATAATAGAAAATGTTGAATAATCTTTATTTTGGGAAATCAGCAGAATTTACAGTCCAAAACCGTGGAACAGCACTGAAACAAAATGACATCTGGGATTGCCCTTTGAAGTTAGTTATTAGATACTGTAATCGGCAGTGGCGTAGTGTATTTTTTAAAATGTTTAAGTGGAAAAAAAACATTAAAACTAATACATTAAAACTAATGTTATTAGATATCGCTTACATTTGGTTACTCATTAAACCTTTTTAATAAAATCAGGAAAGATTTTATCGAGTCAGAATATTTATAAAACTATGATACTGATACAATCGCAATTTTAATTGAATCACCACCTAAGAATCGTGATAATTTCGTATCAGGAGGTGACTTTAAATTCCCAGCTTTAATATCTACCTGAGCTGAGTTTCAGTTGTAACTCGTATAACAGCATTGCATTCTGTGAGGTTTTGTTTCAGCCTTTGCATCGATACAGTATCTTTCAGCAACCTTAAATCCCATGTTAGGATTGTTTACCATTGCACAACACAGAGATGGGTAACCATACAGGAAACAGATCAGGTAACAGCACAAGAGACAAATCAGGTCATTATACACAGGAACGACCAGGTTATGACTGGTGTGATATAACAGGAAATGACACAGAGGACAGATAAGGTTTTGGCACATGGGACAGATCAGGTTACAACATGTTGGATATAACGGGTAACGAGCAACACAAAGGACAGATCAGGTAATGACAAGGGCAGATTACTAAGAAGACATGGGACAGCCCAGGTAACGAAGCATGGGACAGATCACGTAATGATGTGGGGGACAGATCAGGTAATTAGACAGAGAACAGATCAGGTAATTACACAGAGGACAGAATAGGTAATTGAACAGGGGACAGATCAGGTAATGAGACATAGGTCAGATCCCATAATGATAGGGGACAGTTCAGGTAATGGCTTATGGTGGATTTCTCTTAAATTTGATGTTAAACAGAAATCTGTGAATGAGATTTAAAATGTTAGGATCCAACAGTGCAGTGTGATTGGTATTATCATGTTTTAGATCACTAGCTAATACAAACGGTAACTTTACTGAGGAAGAACGAACACGCAGCACCAACCAACAAATAAAAACTAAAATCGTAGATATTTCTATCCGAGTATAATGAATGCCTTTCAGGATGCCGTTTTCTTAAATGTTGCCATATAGTATAAGAGTGTGTGTGCCTAGTGTTAATGTAGCCGTACTATATAGCATGTGGGCATGTTAAGTGTACTGTATGTGAAAGCGGAAGTTTGCTGTCTAACACTGAGCGCAGACATTCCAGTGCCCGGGTTGTGTTTACACAGGAGCCTGTGTGTTTTTCTTTTCTCGGACAGCTTCTGTCCGACACAGTAACTTTAAGATGCCATGTAAGGATTGGTTACTGGTGTACAACATAGAGGTGTAAAAAAGTGCACACACATACACACACACACACACACTGATTGATGAACATGATGTTTTAGTATGGTCATGGTTTGATTGATTAGACACTAAAGTCTAAGTCTGAATTAATTTCAGGACAACTCTGATGTTGTGTACAATAGCTCAATTGTGTGAATGTTTAAGGAAGTGTGCGTATGTGTGTATATGTGTGCGCGCGTGTGACTGAGTGTGTGTGAGAGAGAAAGAGAGCTCAGAAAAGGCAGCTCTGAAATCTAGCTGCTTGTTGTCTGTTCACAGGGCCTGATCTTCCTCTGCGGGGAATCCCAAATCCCATGAGACTTTGAGCCAGAAGAAAGGTACCAGGAATAAAGATAGGTAGAAAAGGTACACACACACACACACACACACACACACACACACATGTATATATAAAAAAACACACACATATAAAAAATACATACTAGTGAGGCACTGAAACAACTATTCTTAGCTGAAACACAACTTGATTTGTAACCAAAAACTTGATTTGTTTTGAATGCTTTAATTCATTTGGATTTTAAATGAAGCTACATTTGGGAGGTCTTGAATGAAAATGGTGCAACTGTGCAGAAGAGATACAAATCCAGTAACGATACAGGGAACATATCAGGTTATAACACAAGGGGCAGATCAGGTTATTAAATGGGTCAGATCAGGTAACCACACGCGTAGGTGACCAGGCTATGACACAGGCGACAGATCAGGTAATAAAAAGGGGGACAGATTAGCAAATGATATACAGTATAGTTCTGGTAACGGCACAGCAGACAGATCAAGTAATGGCACAAAGGACGGATCAAGTTTTGAGATAACAGATCAGGTAATAAGACAGATCATATCAGGTTATGAGATGACAGATCACAGGAGATGTCATCAGTTATTGGTACCTGGGGCAGATCAGATAACACAGTGGTTAGATCAGGCAATGACACGGGACAGATTAGGTAATAACACGGGTCAGATCAGGTAATCACCAGAGCACTGATCAGGTAATGGCACAGAGGACAGTAAAAATACAGGGGACAGATAATGTAAGGACACAGAGGACAGATAAGGTAGTGGCACAATTAACCAGAGTACATATAAGGTTATAACACGGGACAGATCAGGTTTTAACATGGGTCAGATCAGGTAACCACACAGGGAGGTGATCAGGCTATGACATAGAAGACATATCAGGTAATAACAAGGGGGACAGATTAGAAAATTATATAGGGAACATTTCTCATAATGGTACAGCAGACGGATCAAGTAATGACACAGAGGACAGATCAGGTTATAAGATAACAGATTAGGTAACAAGACCTAAAAGGTTATGAGATGACAGATCAGGTTATATCACAGATCGGAACGTGGAGCAGATCAGGTAAGAACCCAGGGGACAAATCAGGTAATGACATGGGACAGATTAGGTAATGACACAGAGGACAGATAAGGTAGTGACACAGGGGACAGGTCTGGTAATGACACAGCAGACAGATCAGGTAATGGCTCAGAGGACAGATCAGGTTATGAGATGACAGTTCAGGTGACAAGGCAGAGATGAGATCAGATCAGGATATGAGGTGACAGATTGGGTTATGTCACAGACAGATTAGTTAATGGTACACAGGGCAGATCAGGTAAAAACACAGTGATTAGATCAGGTAAAGCCATGGGACAGATTAGGTAATAAACCAGAGGACAGATCAAGTAATGATACAGAGGACAGATCAGCTAATGACACAAAGGACAGATCAGGTAGCAACACAGGTGACAGATAAGCAAGTGATATATAGGGGATATTTCTGGTAATGTGACATTAAAAAACAGATTTAAGTAATGGCACAGAGGATAGATCAGGTTATGGGTTGGCAGATCAGGTAACAATACAGTGGTTAGATCAGGTAATGACATGGGCCAAATTAGGTAATAACACAGATGACAGATAAGGCAATGATACAGGGGACACAGATCGGGTAAAGATGCAGTGGACGGATTAGTTAATGACAGCGTGCAGTTCGGTTAAGAGCACATGATAGAGACCAGGTAATAATGCAGGGAACCATTTAGAATTCAATAAAAAATAGATAAAGAAGTAAATAAATAAAACACATCAGGCTATAGGTGTTGGATAAAGAGCATTGTCTTCTCCAGTCTCATCACACACTTCTCCAGGTTTATCTGTTCTGTGGAAAAGAAATGGTGATTTTAGAGGATAGCAACACCAGGCTTCTTTATTGAGTTTTTAATTTTTAATTCTTCATCCCTTTGGGTTTTGTATATGTTGCTCTTCAATAACTAAAGCCTTTGTGTTATATTAGTGATGTGTAAAAAACATTTCAGTCATGATTCCTAAAACCCCAAGGCTTTGATATGGAAATATGCCACTCGGGCATAAGCATACTATACACAGTGTTACATATAAATATCTTTGCACAGTATTATGGGGAACATCTTGGATGCTTTTAAAAAGAAGGCTACCAATCCACAGTGAGCTGGAAGATCAAATCAGCCAGATCAAATATTTGGCAATATCACAGCAATGCCCAGGGGCTGTCTCTAACAGATTGTCCCTGGACAGCATTAAGGTATTATTTACACGAGCTCAGGTCGATACACACATGCTTGATGACCTGATCCATATGGGGGCGAATGCTCCTGGATTTATTATTATTTTTTATTTTTGTAGTGTTAGAAAATGTGCTTTACTATTGTTTCGGTTACAGGGAACCACTTCAGATATTGATTTGTCAGATATCTGCTAAAGCTGCAAATAAATGTGTAGGTTAATTATACATGATGCTGATCATTGTTTATTGATAAGCAGTGGAAAGAAATGGTAAGCAGTTTTCATGACATGAAACTTTAATATCATCATGGCTGCCAAGAATGTAGTGGAAAGAAATTGTGGATACACTCTAAATATGGGTGCCCAGGTTCACAAGGACACCTACATACTGTACATTAGTAAAAATACAAAAATATTTATTATTTTTATTATTATTATTATTATTTGTCCACACGTGGACAAAATTGTTGGTACCCTTCGGTCAATGAAAGAAAAACTCACAATGGTCACAGAAATAACTTTAATCTGACAAAAGTAATAATAAATAAGAATTCTATGAATGTTAACCAATGAAAGTCAGACATTGCTTTTCAACCATGCTTCAACGAAATTATAAAAAAGAAAAAAAAAAAAATGAACTCATGGAACAGGCCTGGACAAAAATGATGGTACCCCTAACTTACTAGTTTGTTGCACAACCTTTTGAGGCAATCACTGCAATCAAACGATTCCTGTAACTGTCAGTGAGACTTCTGCACCTCTCTGCAGGTATTTTGGCCCACTCCTCATGAGCAAGCTGCTCCAGTTGTTTCCGGTTTGAAGGGTGCCTTTTCCAGACAGCATGTTTCAGCTCCTTCCAAAGATGCTCAATAGGATTGAGGTCAGGGCTCATAGAAGGCCACTTTAGAATAGTCCAATGTTTTCCTCTTAGCCATTCTTGGGTGTTTTTAGCTGTGTGTTTTGGGTCATTGTCCTGTTGCGAGACCCATGACCTGCGACTGAGACCCAGTTTCTGACACTGGCCAGCACATTTCTCTCTAGAATCCCTTGATAGTCTTGAGATTTCATTGTACCCTGCACAGATTCAAGACACCCTGTGCCAGATGCAGCAAAGCAGCCCCAGAACATAACAGAGCCTCCTCCATGTTTCACAGTAGGGACAGTGTTCTTTTCTTCATATGCTTCATTTTTCCAACTGTGAACATAGAGCTGATGTACCTTGGCAAAAAGTTTCATTTTTGTCTCATCTATCCATAGGACATTCTCCCAGAAGCTTTGTGGCTTGTCAACATGTAGTTTGGCATATTCCAGTCTGGCTTTTTTATGATTTGTTTTCAACAATGGTGTCCTCCTTAGTTGTCTCCCATGTAGTCCACTTTGGCTCAAACAACGACGGATGGTGCGATCTGACACTGATGTTCCTTGATCATGAAGTTCACCTTGGATCTCTTTAGAAGTCTTTCTGGGCTCTTTTGTTACCATTGGGATTATCCGTCTCTTTGATTTGTCATCAATTTTCCTCCTGCAGCCACGTCCAGGGAGGTCGGCTACAGTCCCATGGATCTTAAATTTCTGAATAATATGTGCAACTGTAGTCACAGGAACATCTAGCTGCTTGGAAATGGTCTTATAGCCTTTACCTTTAACATGCTTGTCTATAATTTTCTTTCGAATCTCCTGAGACAACTCTTTCCTTCGCTTCCTCTGGTCCATGTTGAGTGTGGTACATACCATGTCACCAAACAACACAGTGACGACCTGGAGCCCTATATATAGGCCCACTGACTGATGACAAGATTGTAGACACCTGTGATGCTAATTAGTGGACACACCTTGAATGAACATGTCCCTTTGGTCACATTATTTTCAGTATTTTCTAGGGGTACCATCATTTTTGTTCAGGCCTGTTCCATGAGTTTATTTTTTTATAATTCCGTTGAACCATGGTTGAAAAGCAATGTCTGAATTTCATTGGTTAACATTCATAAAGTTATTTCTGTGTTTTATCAGATTTAAGTTATTTCTATGACCATTGTGAGTTTTTCTTTCATTGACCGAAGGGTACCAACAATTTTGTCCACGTGTGTAAATATTATTCTAAACCTCCATGTAAACACCCAACTGAAATACTATTAATTATGTTTTTTTCCTGAATAGCATTAGAGGCAATCATCGCATGGTTGTAACACCAACTATCGTCCAACATATTAGTGCAGTGAAAAAGTCCTTAATTGTTTCAACCATTTGGTTTGTTCCTCTCTTTGAAACTATCCTAAAAACAAGTCCAGAGAGCATTCAGAGCTAATTCAAAAACCAGCCCAGTGGCCATTCAAAGTTGACCCATAAACCAACCCAGTGGCTAAAGCGAACAAAAAAACCAGCCCAATGACCATTCAGAGCTAGCAGGAAAAAAAATACAGTTGGGTGACCATTCAAGGATAACCTAAAAACCATCTCAGTGACCATTCAGAGCAAAACCAAAAACCAGTCCAGTAACCATTCAGAGCTAAACTCAAAACCACCCCAGTGATGTACAATTATAGCATCTAAAATTATGATAAGTCGGGTAGCTCAGTGGTTAAGGCATTGGACTACGGTTCAGAAGGTCCCACGTTCAAATCCCACAACCACCAAGTTGTCCCTTTTGGGCCCTCGAGCAAGGCCCTTAACCCTCATCTGCTCAGATGTATAATGAGATAAAAATGTAAGTAAATGATGACTAAATATATGATGATTAAAAACATAAGACTGCACTGTAAGTTATTGACAAGGTTAAAGTCATGCAGTTCTCATGACCTGTCCTTTCACCAAAGACCTAAAAACTGCTTGTACTATTGCACACCTTTCTGGGCTGTTGTTGTGGACGAGATGAATGTCAGTGAGACATTTATCACTATGAGCACTTAACCACAGTGCTGTAATAACATTCCCTGTAGAATTCCTCAAGATTATAAACACACATGACCATGATACTTTGACCCCTTAGTCTAAATAATTAACACTCAGACTGCGCCTAATCCATTTCTTACAGAAGGTCTTCCCAAATCTTGGGTGGTCTGCTATTACGCAGTCGTTTTACACACACGGTTTAGCACTTTGTGAGGCGTAGAATGCCAGAGTGAAATGACGATGACAGGATGCTGGCAGAGAAGGAGATGCCTGAGAAGCATGCAGAATGGAATATGTATCGATCCCATTTGAGCCCCATACCTCGGCGGCAATCACACACTGACGCAGGTCAGGCTGGAGGGTCAGGAAGAGAATGGAGGGTATACATGAAAGAAAGAAAAAAAAAAGATGATTAAAATGGTTTCACATATGAGGCATGAGACATGTGTGTGGCCTCTATGTTGTAGCATTTTAAATTTTGGTCATGTCCTTGCAAGTGAAAAGACGAAATGTGTGTGTGTGTGAGCTGCTGATGATAAAAACTCAGTTTCTCGCTTGACTGAACAGTCAGCAGATATGTCTAGCAGAAATATTCTACGCAGTCACTGGAGAGTTATACAAGTCCTTATCACCAAGCACTGGTGTTTGCACTTCACACACTCCAGGTCATGAGAAGTGCGGTAAAGATACGTGCACTAACATTCTTACTAACACTAACTAACACTAGCACTAACACACCACAGTGCTGCTGAATCCTGGAAAGCGCTCAGTATCCATGCGGTCACAGTAACGCCCACGCCACCACACCCCACACCACATCCTACACTGTTCATTTCTTACCTACAACAGCACACCCTTGTGTTTCATTCCTTTTCCATTCCTTTAGACTTGTGTACTTGTCATTTTCATCTGTCTTTTCATGGAAAAATATTAATAAATCCAAGAACAGCACCTGTAAAGGAAGGAATTACACCTAAAGTTCCTCTGAGAACTAATCCCCTCTGAATACGGCTTTAGTCAGAGTCTAGTGAATCTAGTCTCTAAGGAATCCAATAAACCATGAGTGAAGTAGTATATGTGAATCTTTTCTGGCAGAATGAAATGGAATATAAAACAGAAAGCACTTTGTAGGAAAGTAATAACGATTTCATGCACTGAACACTTTCTTCTAGTGAAAAAAAAAAATGTGAAATTTGCAAGGATTATTTTTTTCACCTCGTAAATGATTGAAGCAATGTAAGTAAATTGTGTATCAGAAACAGTATTTGGGTGCTTGAATTTTGATTCTTTGAACCATAGTAGTAGTCCAGCAGTCACCAAGGGCATTTTCACAAGCACAATTGATTTGCACTGTGCTCAGAAACAATTGCTCCCCTCCATCCACTGGCCAAGTTCACGTTATTTTTCTTCTTCGTTCTCGGGTACATTTGCGTAGTTACACTGTCCAATACAGCAGGTGGCAGTATGCACCTACTAGGTTTGTGAGCCAGCATGAAAAACAAAGTGAAGAAAAGAGCAAAGATGTTAACTTATGCGCAATGTTTAATATTATTGATATTTCGGGAGAGAGAATGTCAAGATCAATGCCCTCGCATGCCTTCCTACTGTATTTTAAATACAGCTGAGTAGTTAAAAGGATGGGATTGGCAAATTGTATGTGCACACAAGGGTTTTGGAGAAGACAAATGATGAGACTGATGAGGTCCATGTAAAAAGCGATCTACTTCCATCCTCAGGTACCATTGTAGTCCGTTTCTGATTCGATATATGCCTGAGTACTCTTTTTGTTCTTGTACTTGAGCACAGTTCCTGATTGCAGAACGCTTGGGTTCTCACTGATCAAAGTAATCTAGACTTTGGGGTCAAGTGTGCTCAGAAATGATTTTGTGGCCTTAATGTGAAAATGCTCTCATTTACCAGGCAATGCACTGCTTGCCAAAAAACATAATTCTGCCAACTTTTAGCTTTTGATTTGGTTGCCACTCTTTCACAAGCCCTGGAATATGCCTATGCCATAAGAGAAGAAATTTGCGAGGAATTTCACAAAATATTGTTTATTGCCATATTTGTTAGGTCTCAGCCTGAATAATGGAATACACTTCTTTAAGAAATGCATGGTGCATTTTTGGTATATACAGTGGAACCTTGGATTACGAGCATAATTCCTTCCGGAAGTGGGTTCATGTTCCAAAACACTCGTAAACCAAATCATCATTTCCCATAAGAAATAATGAAAACTCAAATTATTCATTCCACAGCCCCAAAAATAAATACATCAAAATAATTAATACAATTTTTAATGCAGAATGTATTAAATATTTATTAAAAATCTTTGCTCAGTTTGCGGAACACTCGTAAACCATGTATGAGAAAGTTGTAAGAGAAAATCTACCTTAAAGACTGATTGTAATATCTTTTTCTTTTGTTTCAAATAAATGCACTATTGACCTGTAGTGTCTCACCATAAACAATTAATTACACAACAACCTGCACATTACATCTTCTCAGGAGGAGAGAACTGCGCTAAGTTAAATGTCAATGCGATATGTTCCCCATGTGGGCCTCATTTGATCCCGGCTCATGGTGCTTAATGTCAGGCTGATCCAGGCAGACCAGCTCAGTAGTGGGTTAATGTGCCATATACTGCTTTGGGAGAAAAAAAAATGAGTATGTGACACAGTGCATGCTGGGAACAGAACAGAGTTGGCATATGAAGGTATGATTTTTACACCTAAATAAATAGAGTTAAGTGTTGTTATTCACAACCGGAGAAGCAGGAAGGAAAGATGTTAACACCCAAACAGTAATCAACATATGTACAGTACAAAGGGATTAGTCTGGTTCCATCATCTAAACAAAATAAGGCACCTATTTACTCCATCCTTCCTTGCTTGCTATTTATTATTATTAATGTAGAAGGTTCCTGTGACTATAGCAATTAAACTGTAGTTTCACTTGTTTGCTCACTAACCTGACTGTGAACATTCATGCACCTGCACCTTGTCCATGCATCAACTTGTCCAAGTTGCAGCCTGATTGTCAAGAGATTATGTTTAAACTCTTTTGGTGCTTTTGCAGAAAACCTGGACATTTTTTCAGCTCTTGAAAGCTCTGTTGTGACCAAAAAAGTCATTTTTGTAAGTGGCCACTTTTGAAGTGCTGCATGCTGGCTGAAAAAAATAAAAAATGTTTTTCAAAATAACCCTTGTCGATTTGCCTCAGGTTAAATACCCCTGCTATGTTTAGTTCGGTTATTTTATCATTTTGTTAAAGAAAGCCTTTATCTAAGGGCACCGTTATGGTTCAGCGCAAAATGTTTTGATCTTATGGTCCCTGGTTTGATCCAGGGACGAGAGGCTGCACTTTTACAGGCTCTTTTATAAAACTGGCCAGGTGAACTTCTAATCTTGCATTTAATCTGCCTTAAGGGTCAAAGGTTCCACTGCTCACCATGTTTAATAACAGTTATTTGAGTTACCGTACCGTCCGTTTCTGTCAACTCAAATCAGTCTGTACATTCTTCTTCATGAACAAGACATTTTACACGTAGAACTGGATCCTTCACACTGTTATGTGTAAAAATTCCTGCAGTGTATGAAAGACCTAAATACCAATAACAATGCCAAAGTAAAATTACTGCCCAATTCAATGTCATGGCATGCACATGTTTTCCTAATAAAGTGGCCAGGGAGTACTTGTTTATGCCATATATTTTACTTAGTGCCATCATCCTCATCGATCGCATAACTTGTATCAGGAAACCCTGAAGTGCGTGTGTGTGTGTGTGTGTGTGTGTGTGTGTGTGTGTGTGTATGAAAATTTTGCTGATGCTCTTGTAAATAGCAGACCAATGCAGGCTGACATTTAGGCTTTAATCCCCCAGTGAGGCTCACACACGTCCCAGCATGCTTTACTCTAGGCTATCAGACGCTCATAGATACATACAAACAAGCGGAGCTCACATATTGAGTGCGCACACACACAAAACACATATAATAAAATGAACAGAAACACACACACATATGGTTGGACATTAAGGAAATTAATATTAAGAACAAATATACATCAGTAGTCCAACTAGGGCACATGTGCATGTGTGTTTATAAAAGTCCTTCCCTCCATGTGGTTCGGTCCACATCACTAATGGTTACCATAGCAACATCTGTCCGACCACCCATGGAATTCCGTCTTTGATTAAACTCGCATATCCAGGATCACCCGGGAAACACTCTTCTCCTCTGTCTCACTCCTTATCTGTCTGTGTCTTGTCCTCTCTCTCTCTCTCTCTCTCATTTTGTATCACTCTTTGTCTGATTCTTCTCCGAGTGTGCTCTCCACCTTTCCCTTCCTGCCCTCCTACTTCTTTTCTCTCTGTTTTAGTTGAGTTGTCTATCCGTTTTCGCCCCTTCTGTCCTTTTTATATTTCTTTTCTCTCACAGTATGACTTTGATTTTTTTCATCCCTATTGCGCGAAATTTCGTGTGTGTGTGTGTCTGTAGAAGTGTGAGTGCACGATTGTAATCTGAAGTGGTGATAGCCTCATATCATCTCCTACTTGCTTTCCTCTCTTTTCTCAGTGATTGACCCTCTTTAAAAGCGAGCGAAAACAAGATCCAAGCGCGAGTGTGTTTAAAGAAAGAGAAAGTGAGAGATCAGACACACACCTTCGCTGGAAGGTCGTCACGCCGAGGTTGTTCCTTTCACATCTGTGCCAAAAAACACTTTGCTGCCTATATTTAGCCATGAAGCTTTCAGGGTTATTGGCAGTGGTGTTAATCAGATCGCTCCTGCAGTCCACACACACACACACACACAGGCGCTCGCACACTCGGACGCGCTGAGGCTCAGAGAGAAACAAAAGATAAAGGAGTGTGTAAATGACTTTTGTGAAGTATTGACTCTGAAAATGTCTGTCCTTGAATGGGAGCCAGTTACATTCTTTTCTTCACCTCAGTGAACCAGATTAGCGTGGTGTGTTGTTTCATCAGTATGAGCGCTTCATTTTCTCTAACAGTTGTTACGGAAAAATCGTGGGTTTCCATTAAGGCGCTCATCCCAATATGTTAGTGTTTCTATGGAAACAATACGAGCAAGGACTTGTTTAGTCGCTACTACATAATAATTTTTTGAAGCATGTGTAATTGTTAATTACGTGGCATTTATGAAAAATTAGTCGAAGGAATCTCCAGTGTCTGTGCTTTTCAACAGTCAGGTGTAAAGCTGTAACTATAATTATGAGAGAGCAGCTGTTCATAGCGAGAACAGGAACTTTTTTTGCAGAACATTTTAAATGTATTTTTGATTCTATTTATTATAGTGCAAATTGACTTTCGTCATTGATCATTTTCTGTTTAGATGTTTTAAATCTTAACTAATACACCTGTAGCTCATACTTTCAATGCGTGTCCATAAATCATCCTTTTGTGACTAGACTAAGTAGAATAAGTTCAGGAGTTCTTCAAACATATCAGGATCTGAACTTGAACTTGACTTCTATTAATATTTTTCACCACATGCCGATGCTGTGCACAACTGACACAGTAACGCAATAACCAAACCAAGTAGTGAGTTTCCAGCTTACTTGGCACTGTTAGCCTTAGTCACACACACAGGGCACTGGCAAAGAGAAAGACGGAGATTTGCCAGGAAACACAGATCAGGTGCGCTGTATTAGTCATTATTTCTCTGGCTCATTCACAAACCCATGAGGTCTGAAGCCTCCTCCTGCTTCAGTACAGTCAGTAATTTACGCCAACAAAGTACTATACAAGAGTCGAATACATGTATGGAAGAAAACAATCACTTGCAGGTTGGTGTGATGCAGCCTGACACTGTTCCTACGGCAGCGATACCGTTACAACTTCTTACGCTTCTTTTTCCTCTATGTTGGTGGGGATACATACAACAGCTACTGTACATACAAACCCTATAGTCATGCCAATGATTGCTCATGCTCACAGAACCACGCATTCACAATACAAGTGCTAGAATATTCCTAATCTGTTCATTCCGGACATTCAGGTCGTCAGCTGACTTCAGTTTATTACCACGTATTGCTGAGCCTTGACCTGACCAACTGAAGCAACCTCAGCTCATAACACTGCCTCCAGTGGCTTGTACAGTGGCCGCAATGCATGGTGGTTGTATGACTTCATGCGCTTCCCTTCTTACCCGGACGTGCCATAGCTCTGGCATTTTTTCGATGACGATCCCCGCCGAGGTGAGTCGGAGCCCACTATAGTCGTTCCCATGAACATTCTGCGAGTGGAACACTTAATCTTAATTGAAATTCGAAGGGTAACTTGTTATCAACTTGCAGGAGAGACTCCTCTGTCTCTGTGAACTGTACACACAGTCGTTCTCCAACACCACTTGCACATTACACCACACCCCCCCCCCCCATACTGTATATTCCTGACCTCGTTCCAAGTCGTTTCCACATGTTTGGGCCAATAAAGGATGTCTTGGGAGGCCAACGTTTCAAGTGAGAAGCCGTCAGTTTAAAAAGATGGTATCCAAGAATTAGTGAGCTGGTGGGATAAGTGCATTAGTGGAGCAGGGGATTTTATAGAGAAATAAAGGGAGTTTTTACCCTCATAACTGTGTTCCATTATTCTGCACCATCAAAAGTTCTGCCATGACTTGAACACCTTTCATAATATGTAACATGAATGTGCTAAATAATTTAATATAAACCTGTTACCTTGATAGTATTGCTGATGATATTAAGGAAGAATTTAGCAGCAATGCGACGTCATTAAATTGAGACTAATGACGTAGGCATGATGTTCTAAATAAATGATTAAGACACAGCTGAGATAAGCAGTGAACAAACCATCAGGGTTACCTCTGTGTAAAACTTTTATGTGTTACGACAAAATCTCCAGCTGTGCAAAATGCTCGAGACCAAGTTAGACCCTTCAGAAAAGTATGAAGCTCAAACCACCCCAACGTAACGAGTCTACAGGCCAACAGTGTGCTCTAGTGGCGGTATGGATCAGCAGCAAGTGTGGGACATCTTGATAAAGTCGCAGAATTTGGTCTCTATGCTTAGTGATTAGAATTACTTATGAAGGAATTACATAGGAAGTTTAAAAAATATATATATTTTTTAAAAAGCTTACTCCAGTGTTGCATAGACATGCTTTCATAATAATGATTATTACAAGCACAATAAATAGTAATGAAACCTGTTCATTAGCTTACTTTTCACTTGTCCTTGTTGTTAGATTAAACATTTTAAGTGCTCCACTGTTGAACTGTTAGCAGGTGGATTCAAATGCATCATTCAAAGGGTATTTCTTGATTAGTGGTACTAAAGGTCTATGTATGACAGTAGGATGTTGGAAAATAAACATATACAGTATATAATGATGTGAGGTACCAATTCTGGCAACTGGTTTGATATTATTATTATTATTATTATTATTATTATTATTATTATTATTATTATTATTTACAATATCAAATAGATTTTTGAAACCAAATTGCGATCTTCTTAAATGTCCAGAAACCTAGCATTCCTCCTGTCTTATTAGAAGCCGGGATGTTAAAATGCAAACCATAAAGTATTATACTGAATTAGTATAATAAATATGAGATTATTGTGAAAAATTGCTTGTTGTAAGTTTATGTTTGGTGTCACACAAGTGTAAACAATACAGAAAAATAATGTGTAAGATCACATTCAGGTAGGGTTCTGATGATAAACAATGAGATTCATTTACCACAATAATTTAAATTCACAGCAATAATAAAACTTTGACACCTGATTGACGAAAGAGGCAGCACAGATGCTTTGTGATTAGCACTGTGACGGCACCAAGGTTTAGCATCAGCCTTAGGGTTTCCTCCAGGAAGTCAGGTTTCCTCCCACAGTCCAAAGACATGCAGATTAGGCTGCATTAGACAGATTGCTCACAGTGTGTGAGTGTTTGTGCTTGTGCTCTCCGGTGGATCGATAACCTGTCCAGCATGTACCCATGGGATAGGCTCCAGGCCCCCCACATAACCCTGGACAGGTTAAGTGGTATAGAGCGTGAGAGTGATTGACAATCTCGAATCAATCAGTAATCAATGATAAAATAACTGTTCCTGTAGCAGACTCTGACTTATGGCTAATGTTCTTAGAGATGCCATCATTTACAAATCAGCGAAAGCATAAGGAAACCTGTACACTAGAGTTTTCTGCTTTTCGAGGTCTCTCGATGAGGTCCGTCATGTCTATAGCAGTGGTGTTTTTTACAGGACTGGGTTAATAGCCCGATGCTTGACCCTCTTCGTTTCTCGTCCGGGCGTTGTGACCGGCAACTGCAGGGTAATTTGTATGGGCAAAGGTTGAAGGGCCTTGCACCAGAACCAAACAGTGGAAGCCCAGCAGTGGGGGAAGTCAAAACCCCCAAACCCTCTGATCAGCAACCCAGAGCCTCAACAGCCTGAGCTATCACTGCCCCAGTCCACACCTACACTACATGGATATATATTTTTTATGAAAATAGTTTTCCTTCTGCGAGTGGAAAAATTCTCCTTCTTTCTTAAAAAATCAAAAAACGCTGTTTTACCTGTTCACATGTGGAGTAGGATTGTCTCGATATCTTCACCCTGGAATTTGTTTCCTAACAAAAGGTCAAAATACATAGAAAACCCTAGCTTTAAAAAATACCCATGGAAATGGCCTCAGTTTTGTAGGACAATAAAAACTAAAATGAGTGAAATCGTAGTCTGTTTGTTTCATAGAAAAGTAATGGAGGAGCTGATTGTTATTCAGTAACACTCCTGCCAAACATTCCTTCACTGTTTTATTAATGTTGCTCAGCTTTGTTTTGTTGGTAAAACAATCAAAACTTGGCCACCTCTGTACTCCATCCTGTTATATTGGAATCTACTGACTTCTAAATGCCACTTTCTTTATTTAGTCATAATTACTTTTTTCTTTTCCAGAATATGCCTGGACTGCATAATGGACTCCAACAGCACAGAGCCTGGTCAATACCTGCCCATAGGCAGTCTGGGAACACCGGCTTACCCACAATCCTCTCCATGGCCACTACTTCAGAGCATGGCTAACACCAACACCTCTTTCCTCCAGGCCATTCTGAACTTCAGTGCTGTTTATGTGGTCAACACTAGTGATGGGGGATTGGAGAGCAAATTCGATCCTCTGGGCGGCCATTCGTTATGGCAGGTGATTCTCATTGTCCTGTTCACAGGATTGCTCTCCCTCATCACCATCATAGGCAACATCTTGGTCATCGTCTCATTCAAAGTCAACCGGCAGCTCAAGACTGTCAATAATTACTTCCTGCTCAGTTTGGCCTTCGCCGACCTCATCATAGGGGTCATATCTATGAACCTGTACACGGCATATATTGTAATGGGGCAGTGGGCCATGGGAAACTGGGCATGCGATTTCTGGTTAGCAATAGACTATGTGGCCAGCAATGCATCTGTCATGAACCTGCTGGTGATCAGCTTTGACCGGTATTTTTCCATCACACGACCACTCACATACCGCGCCAAACGTACTACCAAGCGTGCAGGATTGATGATTGGCCTGGCTTGGCTCGTATCTTTAATTCTCTGGGCACCAGCCATCTTGTTTTGGCAGTATTTTGTGGGAGAGAGGACAGTTCCGCCTGACAAGTGCTACATCCAGTTTCTGTCCGAGCCAATTATCACATTTTGTACGGCTATGGCAGCCTTTTATCTTCCTGTCACCATTATGAGTGTACTATACTGGAGGATTTATAAAGAGACTGAGAACCGCTCTCGGGAACTTGCAGGACTTCAAGGGTCAGGAGGATGGCTGGGGGGAGCAGACCGGCCCCGGCCTCGTTTCCGCATCGCTGCCACAAGGGCGAGCTCTAAAAGCTGCCGCAGCATAGAGCTAAGCCAATCGGCACAGAGACAAAAGTCCCTGCTTGGACTTTCAGGCCACTTTTGGAGGTGGAGAGCTGGTGCTGCTCCTGGAATCCATAGTGGAACTGAGGTGGAACAGACCAGCTGCGACAGCTGGAACAACAATGACACTGCTGATCATTCTGCCTCATCTGAGGAGGAGGAGAATGCACCACCTACAGCACGTGCTATCTTCTCTATTGTCCTCAGCTTACCAGGCATGAGGGCAGCTGTGAACTCCCAGATCAAGTCCTCTGGGGAGTTGGGCAACTCCGAAGAAGACCCACTACGAGGAACAGCAGAAAGCAACAACAAGAATGACGGTCTTTCGTGTTCTGTCAGCAATGGCAAAAAGCGCTTTGCCACCAACGCTGCCGATGTGCAGGCCATGTCTGCCGTTCAGGCTACAGCCACAAGCGCTGACACAACCGATGCTACCACCAACAAACCCGTCCCCATTCCTATATCTTTCAAAGAGGCAGCGCTGGCAAAGCGTTTTGTCTCTCGAGCAAGGACACAGATCACTAAACGTAAGCGCATGTCACTAGTGAAAGAGAAGAAAGCTGCCCAAACTCTCAGTGCCATCCTTTTTGCTTTCATCATAACATGGACACCTTACAACATCATGGTGCTCATCAACACATTCTGCAACGGCTGCATCCCGGAATCCCTGTGGGCGCTAGGCTACTGGTTATGCTACGTTAACAGCACGGTTAACCCGATGTGCTACGCTCTGTGCAACAAGACTTTCCGCGGCACTTTTAAAATGATCCTACTATGTCGGTGGAATGAGAAGAAAATCAAGCAAAGCTTTCAGCAAAAGGAGTCTGTCCGTTTGCACAGGAGTATACACGGAGATTCTACGTAGCACTGCTAGCCCGAAAACATGGATGAAATCTGTGGGATTACAGTGGAGCTGTCGACTCGGAATTGGAGCAGAGACATGAGGATTGGCTTTGGGTTAGGAAGTTCTTCTGTCAATGTTCAGTGCTAGAACTTGTTCAAGTTCTTGCTTGGTTCGAGATTGTGATCTCAGTTCCACACTGTGACTTTAATAGTGGATGATTTGCAGAGGACCTGATGTCAGATAAGAGGACGTCCCTTCAATTTGTTGTTAAATGAATTGAGTTATAACAAGTTGGTTTATTTTTTTTTTTGTTTGTTTGTTTTTTAGATGTATCAGTAAACTGCATGTATATTTCAGGGATGGAAATTGACTGTTTTAGAACGAATTTGTGTAAACTAAAACATTTTGTAAAAAAAAAAAAAGAAAAAAAGTACCAATTTGTAAATGTACCTCGAGGTGAAGTGATTTATCTGTATATAGAGTTTGGTTGTTTTTGTGAACATGTTGTGAAAGAAGGTCTTGCATCATTGTAAGATCTCGGTGTATTAATGTTCTTAAACTGTAATTTACAATCAAAAAGGTTTAAAATTATGATTTTCCGCACTATTGGTACATACTGTATTTCTCAGAACCTGACTCTGGTACATGGTAGGCTGTTGAGCGTGACTATTGTTTACATGACATGTACATAGATTACTAGCTCTTTATTTCGCGTATTCTCATTATTTGTACTTCACTGAGATTCCTTGTGTGTAAACAGCAACCACAAGGTGCCTGTTGATCCAAATATCTGTATTTGTTTGGGTAATTATGTAATTTCACTGTGTTTATTATACAGATTTTGGTCCAGCTGTTGAATTGGGTTGTTGTGAAACTATCTGCTTAGTATTTTTTGGTCAGCTTAGTCAAAATAAATAAATAAATGAATACATAAATAAAACAGTTGACTTAGGAACTATTCATGATAAACCCGGTGTATTACTATTTTGTTCATATGGCGTGTTACTGTGTTCCTGCAGTACGTTTTAATCAGATTAATCCCAGTTTAATCGGGTTAATCAGTAGTGCAGGTCAGCTTTACTGGGTGAAATTTCAGTGCCCTCTGGTGGACGCATTGTGGTCCTACAGGCCACTCATTTCCTGTGTTTTAAGAATAAGTATAACAGGATAGTTCTTCCACTTCCCTAAAATACACTACAAACTAACATTTGACACAAAGGCGGTTTTTCTCATTTTTGCTCTAAAATAAATGATTGTAAGGTGCTATGATGCTTTCATACTTGGCTTTTTAGCGCTCCCCAATACCTTTTACTTTTTGTTGTTTGTTTGTCCAAAGCACAGTTGTGCTTTATATTAGGAAAAAGAAAAAATGTGACATGAAAAAAAAAAATCAGTAAAAACAATGGCAGATTTCTTACATTCTTTTTTATTTTCATTCTTATTCTGGAACAAGAAAAAGGAAAATTATGTAAATTCTATAATTAGTTTCTTTTTTGTTATTGTAAAGATCCTCACCCAGATGAGATCACATCCTGTTCTTAATTATGTTAATATAAATGCAGCTATAAGTACTTATTGTCTGACTTTCCCTTGACATTAACAAGACACAAGCAGCTTTACATAGTTAAGAAAACCACAAAGCACAAACTCTTCTGTCCTGAAAGCCTTTCAGCGACTTAGTTCCAGCTTTAATTCAGACTGTTACAAAGCGCTGGACACTGGAGACTCCTTTCATAAATGTAAATAAGCATCTGACAGAAAACTGATTACATCATTAGACTTTTTTTTTATTATTATTACTTTTTTTAACATTATATGAAGTGTCTACCACGCAGGTCTCTGTAACTAGCTTTTAACATAGAAAAGATTTTCTTCCTTTAATGTGGAAATGTGCCTCCTCTTGCTAAAGCAGCACTTCTGTCAAATTTACATTATTGGGTGTAATTACTGGTGTAAATGCTGGTGCTTTAGTATAAACCGAGCTAATTGTGGACGTTTTTCTTTTTCTTTTTTTTATTTGTTCAGAATAAAATCCACATTTTGACACCAAGCACAAAGCCTAGTTTGATTTGATTTGTGTGTGTGTGTGTGTGTGTGTGTGTGTGTGTGTGTGTGTGTGTGCGTGTGTGCGTGTGCGTGTGTGTGAAAAACAGATATTTCTCATGTTCTGGTGTAATAGAGGAGACCATGTGATGGGAAGCTTTCCTTCATGTGACCGAAGACAGAACTCAAAGGAAAAGGCTCGTCACAAATACTTGTTTTGTGTTTCGACTCCAGTCAGGATGGTTGTTTGACTCCAGAGGGTGCAGGGTTTTTTTTTTTTTTTCTTCGTCTTTTTCCTCTCCCTGTCTATCTTCTCTTTTAGGTGGCTGAAGTGAAGGTCTCATTCAGCTGTCTAAATCGGTGAGTTGATCATGATTTTATTTATTTTTTTTTGGTTTTATTTATTGAAGACACCTAAAACTGTTATGTCAAGTTCTTCTATAAAATTTATTCCACGTAATGTTCTTGTGAAAATAATGGCAGCCTTTGTAGGACTTGTGATGTAAGTTCATATTCATTTCTAGTTCATAATAATAATAATAATAATAGCACATGTGATAAGTGCTTAAAAATTACAAGGGGTGTTCAAGTCAAACCAAGACTTTCGATCGTACAGAATAACAGAACACACTTCCATCCTAGTGTTGCACTAGTGCTTGGATCTCATCAAGATAAAAAGATTCCTCAGTACGCCAGAGCTATGATCGGATGGCCTACTTCACAACTGAAACACTGGCCTCCCAGGAACTCCTTTAAAGACCCAAACGTGTGGAAATGGCTTGTAGTGAGGTCAGGACTGTACGAGGGATGTGGCAGTAACTCCCAGCCGAGTTCCTGTAATGTGCAAGTGGTGTATGGTCTTTATTCACTAGACATTTCTGAAATCACTGTTTGACTTAAACACCACTCTTATAATTTATGTACGGCAGGTCAAACAGTATAATAATTGTTCAGACTTTAATGGACAAACATAGGGTTTTTCTGTAATACTTTTTGCTAATGTGCCTTAAATTGATGTGGGGGAAAAAAAAAAAAAAAAAAACATTATTTTACCATGATAAAATTTTCAATATCGGTTTAAGAAAAACTCCAAGATGACAATACTGTAGGAAGAAACCTTGAGAGGAACCAGACTCCACACGGAACCCATCGTCATTTGGGTGATCTCAGATAGACATAGCAGGGATTGATTTGCGCTCATACTGTGTGTGTTGTGAGGCTGAAAGTTCCTTATAATGGGGAAAAATGGGCATTTTTGTATCTTTTATGATTTTCGGGACTTAAATAAATCACGCACAAAATATTTGATATGAGAGTGTAATACAAACTTTTGCTCAAACGCGCCAGAATGGATTTATCTTGTTTTGCAATAAAACACCATCATACAGTATATAGTGGTGGCCTAGCGAATAGACAACATAAGACATGTATTATAGTCCTTCCTGTTCACAAAACAGTCTCATTTGTTTCACTAAGGCTGAGGAGTTGACCCAATTACCAGGAAAACTGATCATATTCAGCTGGCCTGGGTCATCTTCAGACCGAAACCCATTGGAATTCTGTTAGACAATGCAGTCAAGAAGCCGTTTTCTGTACATGTTCTTCAGGAAGCAATCAATCAGGCATGGATTGAGTATTTGACACCAGAGGACTGCAGACGCCTTGTTTGACTCTAAGCCCAACCGGATTCAGCGAGTTTTAAAGTCTGAAGAATTTCCTACAGCATATTGATTGTTGTATAGGTATTTCACTGCAAAAATAACTCATAACTCGTGACTGTTATTATCTTCAAAATATAAGAATGTCATTAAAAAAAATTCACTTTTATCTATTGCATGGTCTTGTTTCTATGTTTGCTAGATTATTAAAGCACAGTACTGTGGTATAAGGGCTATAAACCTCTATAAGACATGGTATTGCTTTACTTTACGGCATATTTGCCCACACCCCTGGACATTCCGTTCCTTATGTTCACTCCATTCCAATATTTTCTATTTGTACAGTTCTTCTCACTTTCTTATAATTTCCTTATATCTTCCTTTAATGTATATTTGTACCATACATACAATCTATATTTTATTTTATTCTCTTAGTCAAATTTTACTTACATATATTTTTCTCAAATTTACTTTTGTTCAAATATTTATTTCCTTTATAGATATTCTTTCTTATTCCTTCTTAGATAAGTAACTTTTTTGTTTTCTTCCTTGTCCTAAGGCCAGGGCAGTTGCCTAAGCATTTCACTGCATATCGTACTGTGTATGGTTTGTGTATGTGACAAATAAAATTAGAATTTGAATTTGTATTAAAGCAGAAGTGGTTAATCCTTTACTTATTGCACAGTTAAAAAGCTGTGAATCTCCTGGTCACTTTATACTTTACAGTAGAATAAACAAGGCCTGCTTTCCTTTTAATAAAGTTGCATACTGCATGTCAGTGATGAGAAATGATGTAATATTGCTCATCTGTTCCGTTCATACTTACATGCGTGAGTGCATGACGTCTGAATATCACCAGGTTCCCGTTTATGCGAGCAGTCTAGGAGCTCACATGATGTGCTCGCGCGCACACACACACACACACACACACACACACACACCCTCATCAGCCATAAAATCCCTTCTATTCATTCTCATTTTAGATCACAGGAGGAATCACCGGATGTCATGTAGTTCATCTACTTATAGCCTTAATTCCTGTTCGAAGTCTTTTCACCAGTTAAGTCTACCATACTGCTTTAATAATCCTGTTTGAATAGCATGAAGAACGGCATGGTTGGAGTTTCATTACTTTTGCCTGGGGCTTTCATATGGCATTCATGTGACATGCTCTTGTTTTTTGTTTAAAAGGAAAAAAAGAGATGGGTCCTGGCATTAGAGTCTCCACTGGCTTTTCATTTTTCCTACTTCCTCCTGGACTGAACAAGTGAACATTCATCCCCAACATCACCGCTGTAAAAGGTAGAGAGAGAGAGACAGAGAGAGAGAGAAACAAAAGCTAGAGGTCACTTTGCATTAATACAGTAATACCACACTAATGTGAAACATGAACGTTTTTGCATAGTTAAATGCACTGTATAGAGCTACTGTATATATTTTCCGATCATTATGTAACCCTTTACATCTCCGCGTGTTTCTTTGAGCTGAGGATTCTCCAACTGACCTAATTCATGTGTGTATACCTGTGTGTCAGTTTTATGTGATACAGGATGCAGACCATCCAGACTATCGAGACCCAGTTTCCTTTGTTGCGTGAGATCTTCCACCCTTCTCCTTTCAGCCACCAAGAGAGAGACAGGAGAAAAAGCAGCCTCACAGGACTCATCAGAAAGCAAGGACAACTCCAAAGAGTGTCTGATTCTAAGCTCCAGTCACGTAGGGATTTACTGGGTCGTCCTAAGCAGCCCCGGTCCGGCCGGTCATCCAGCATCCCAGGATGCGAATCGCCGAATCGCGCTCATGCCAGCGTGAGAGAAAAGAATGAAAAAGGAGGGAGAGAAAATTCCAAAGAGATAAATGAAGATCCACCCCCCTTCATGTCTTCCCTCGTTGCGTCACAGGTTACATCATCGCAACAGCTGCTCGCAACCACAAAGAGAAAGGGTGAGGGATTACAGTGTGAGGGACAGCAAAAGCCAGAGAGTGTGAAGCAAAAATGGCACAGAGAGACTAAGCAGGAGGGGCAGAAAAAGCAGCCATGTCAACCAGAGAACAGTCGTGCACAGTATGGCCTGATCGCTAAAGGGGTTCGTTTGCTGAGGAACATGGGTAACCAGGAAGCCAAGCAAAAGAAGACAGGAACATCAAGGACAGACGCCACAGACAGTCATGGATTTGATGACCAGGAATCAGGGGGTTCCAGAAAGATAAAGAAGTCTCAGGACAAAGTTGCGAAATCATCTGCTGACTTGGCTGAGAAGAAATCCAAAACCGAGAGCTCCAGGAGTTCGGTCTTCTCCAACATCAACATCCGGAAGGGATTTCCCCGGAAGGCAGCATCCAGAAAAGACGTGGGAATTAAAGAAAATAATTGTGGAAGTAGACTTGGTGATGGTAGCATTTTAAAGGAGGATATAGGAAGCCTTTTACCAGACAGTGATCCGGAAAAGAGTAAGAATGTTCCAGGAAGTAGACACATTATGGGTGTGGAAGATGGCATAAAGGACATCAGCAATTCTGGGTCTGAATCTGATCTCTGTAGCTTCCATTCAGCGTCTGAGAATCAAGATATGTTGACGGATATCCAGAAGACCATCGGCCTGCAGGAGTGGTGCAAAGGAGTAGGGGAACAGAAATGTCCAGAAACAGGGACACCTGAGATGATCCAGGACCTGGAGATTAGACTAAAAAGTAAAGCTGAACCTCAGATAGATGTGACTTCATTGAAATCTTTGTCCTCCACTGCAGAAGCAGATTCTGAAAGTATACCGCATAGCTCAGGTGGCACCAAGATTTTCCATAACCATGTAGTCGCACATGCTACCAAAACAGGAAGCGACTTCAACATCCAAACTACTATGATGACTAGTGCAAAACCAGGAACTAGCCAAATCGACGAGGCTAATTTAAGCAAAGGAACCAGTAACGTAAGCATCCAGGACACATCGACAACAAGTTTGTCCTTTGAGAGTGCTGAGGAGTATCTGGAAGAAGATTCATCTCTTTCATCCCCAATTGAGGAGGATCTCCATGGAAACATCACCCTATCTCAGAGTTTGAATATTAGCACTGGAGGTAGTGAGCAGCTTTCTGGCCCAGGAACAACAGGCAGGCAGGTGACTTTCATGTCTCAAAAGAGTGTCAGCACTGTGGATCTCATTATGACGTCTGGCGATCATCCCAGTGTCTTCATGGATGGCGCAAGGCACAGCAATTCCACTCAGAAAAGGAGGAAAAGTACTGGCACTTCACTTACCCCATGGCTGTCGGAGAGCATTGTGGCTCCAGGCTCACATCCTCACAGAATCTTGAGTCCTGGGGTCAAACCCTACCCTACCATCCACCCATCTTATGTGAAGACCACTACTAGGCAGTTGTCTTCTCCTCCACAGTCACCTTATGCCACTCCTGCCGAAAGCCCCAAGCGTCTACGCAAACTCAGCCAAGACCTCAGCTTGAGTCAGGGGTCACTCGGTGTTGAGCGATGGAGGACAAAGAGACAGCGTTCCTCTAGCATTGCCAGCCCAGCAGGTTTCCATGGTAGCTGGTATCAGGATCTAGACAGGTGTCCTGAGCTTTTCCAAAGAGAACCTTACTCTTTCAGAAACCAGCAGTCATCAACAGCTAGAACCACCTTTCAAGATGTATTCCTAGGTGAGATGGCTCTTGGTACTAGATCACAAGATGAACTAGTAAGTTGCAAGGTTTTTTTAAATATATAATTTTAGCAGGTACAGTAGGCTAAACCCTGAGTTCAGGATATTCTGTTTTCCCACCATACAGTAGGTGTAGGTTCCCTTCAGGTTCTTTATCCACTCACCACTTTACAAAAAAATGTCGACTGATTTTGCATCCGAGTCCAAACCTGACAAGTTTGAAGCAATCAAATAGTTTAAATTCGAGGTTGGTTTTGGAAACTTTTTAATGTTTTTTTTTTTTTTTAATGTTAGCCAATATTTATCCTATATAGCATGAGATCAGACTGCGCTATTGTTTCTGTTCCTGCTGCCACAACCATGGAGCACAAGAGAGGAAAACTAGTCCTGTCGTCCATGTGGGAAAAAATGGTGTTACCCTTTGAAGAACCATTTACTTCTCCTCATGTGGCTTGAACTCGCACTCCAAAGTAATGAGCATTTAACTGGAGGTGGGCAGCATGCACAAATCCTTTACCCGAGTAAAAGTAGAGATACGCTAGGTAGAATATTACCCGGGTGAAGGTAAACGTCTTCTATTACCATTTCCATTTGAGTAAAAGTACAAAAGAGCTCACCTTCATGTTTACCTAAGTAACCAAACGTATTTGTTGTACAACTTGGATTAGCGCCCTGTAGCCTTTAAGTCAAAGTAACAGTCTCTTTCTCTCTCTTTATGTGTATGTATTACATATAACGCATAATAGGCAGCAGATGATGTTCTCAGTTGAAATACAACACACCACGTCATGCAGAAATGTAGCGAAGTAAAAAGTACTGATATTTGCTCCAAAATGTAGCGCAGTGAAAGTAAAAAAAAAGAAGTCAAATTAAGGTACAGATATGTGAAATATGTACTTAAATACAGTAAGAAAGTACATAAATTTAGTTAGCTTCCACCCCTGCATTTGGGAACAAGGGAGCAAGTTTGAGCTCTTGAGCTCAATAGATGTAGCATGGTGCTGTTTACATTTGTACTCCTAACCACATCCTAGTCTTCATTAGCCTAGCCTTATTTCATCTCTCTCTCTCTCTCTCTCTCTCTCTCTCTCAGGTCGTACGCTTTTAGAAAGGTGCTCAGCTGCTGATGCTAATGGTGATGGTGAAGAAGCCGAGAAGATTTGTTCGTGGTTTCTGGCTTCGGGAATTCTTCAGCCCTTCAACGACTGTCTCGGAAAACCAATCACGGGAAGTGATGCAGTCTGCGAGCTCAGCTTCAACGTACATATTTCATTTTTATTGACTTTATTGTCCTGAATTCATTTCCGGTTTTAATCATGAACGCTACCTCATCATTACTTCGCCTGTAGGCTAATACAGCTGTAAACGTACTGTTTTGTAAAAAGCTTACACTAATGTTACTAATACTGTCCATGTAGCTGTCTGTCACGGTAAAACAGCAAGAAAGATTAATCATAATGACATCACTTCTGACTCATGAAGATTTGTATCCAGGTCATGCCAACTGTTTGCCTCTGTGAATTGTATCAGGTTATTTCTTAGGCTAAACATTTAGCTGAATGTGTGTGCGCAAGAAAGGGAGAGTGTGTGTGTCTGCAGATAATTTTTTGCAAGTGATGAAATGAGAAATAAGGCAGGCGGCTGTTGAAGTGTTGAGCTAAAATAAACCCTGTTTTTGCACATAATTAAACACCTCAGGACACTCAGGGGCTGTGGGGAGAAAAAGTGATTTTGAAAAGTGTGCGTGTGTACACACGTGTGTGTGTGTGTGTGTGTGTGTGTGTGTGTGTGTGTGTGTGTGTGTGTGTGTGTGTGTGTGTGTGTGTGTGTGTGTGTGTGTGTGTGTGTATACACGTATGTGTGTGTGTGTATACACGTATGTGTGTGTGTGTATACACGTATGTGTGTGTGTGTATACACGTGTATGTGTGTGTGTGTATACACGTATATGTGTGTGTGTGTGTGTATACACGTATGTGTGTGTGTGTGTATACACGTGTGTGTACGTGTGTGTGTGTGTGAGTACGTGTGTGTGTGTGTGTGTGTGCGCGTGTGTGTGTGTTTGTGTGTGTGTGTGTGTGTATACACGTGTGTGTGTGTGTACACGTGTGTGTACACGTGTGTGTGTGTACACGTGTGTGTGTGTACACGTGTGTGTACACGTGTGTGTGTGTACACGTGTGTGTACACGTGTGTGTGTGTACACGTGTGTGTACACGTGTGTGTGTGTACACGTGTGTGTGTGTGTGTGTGTACACGTGTGTGTGTGTGTGTGTGTACACGTGTGTGTGTCGTGTGTGTGTCTGTGTGTACGCGTGTGTGTGTCTGTGTGTACGCGTGTGTGTGTACGCGTGTGTGTGTGTGTACGCGTGTGTGTACGCGTGTGTGTGTATAGGAGTGTGTGTACACGTGCGTGTGTATACATGCTCATTTTAATGAAGGGTGCCAATATTTTTGCTTATATACATGAATTATCATGTGACTGATCATAGCAGCAATAACTGCCCTTTTTACTTACTTAATCAGAGCTGATTTGTGTGTGCGCTTTCTCTCTCTCTCTCTCTCTCCCTCTCACACACACACACACACACACACACACACACACACACACATATTTTCTAAGCTCATTACATAAATGCTCCATGTGATCTGTTCTTTTGGTTCTGCTTGTTAATCGACGTCTATAAGTCGTTATAACTGGCATGATGCCAACTGTCATTTCATGGTTTATGGTCGTCGTTATGATGTGTGAGGATTAAAGAAGATTTTGTTTCAGCGGTTGTCCCACATTTTTAGATGGGAATGTCATAAAATCTATGCAAAGCTATTTTCAGTGATGTGAGTTTTAAAGTCACACCCAGGAATATACAGTAGGATGTCTTAGTTTGTATAAACATTTCTGGTGGGATTTCCAAGAATTAATAATGGCATCACAATAATATAAGACAGGATAATGGTTAGTAAACATTATAACATCATCAATTTAAAATGAGATGGTCTAGAAAAAACATTATTTATGAGCTAAATCAAGTTAGCAAAGCATCATGTTGAGGCACGAATATGGCTTCAGTCATGTGTTGAAAAATGGATCAGTAATGATGATCTTAAAAAAAAAAAAAACCCAGAATTACTCTAATCGACCTCGACTCAGCAAAAAGATCTGAGAGTGCACCAGCAGAGGTCGCTCTTCCTTTTAGATAGACATGTTTGAAAGAAATTCCCTACATTCCCATATTAATATTGATTCGAATTATTTTTTTGTCCTTATAGTGTTTATTTTCTAAAACTCTCTCTCTCTCTCTCTCTCTCTCTCTCTCTCTCTCTCAGAAAGAGCAGCTGTACACATGGGCTCCACTCGGTCATCCTGAGGCAAGGGCACCAGGGCGATTACAAACCCTCTGGCTTCCAGCCCAGGTGTGTGTGTGTGTGCATGTCTTTATTCATTCATTTATTTATTTATTTATAGACTCATTTAGCTTCTACTATATATTCTGTATACACACACACACACACACACACACACACACACACAGACATTCAAAGCGCTTCACTTTTTCCACAATTGTTATGTTACAACCAAAATAGACTAAATTCATTATTTTCCTTAAATTCAACAAGCAATATTGTTTCAAATCTTTGCAAAGTTATTAAAAATAAAAAACAAAAATGTCACTCAAAATTGAGCTCAGGTGCATCCTCTTTCCACGAGAGAAATGTTCTTGAGATGTTGCTTCAGATGAAGTCCACCTGTAATATTCAGTTGATTGGACATAATTTGGAAAGGACACACCTGCCTATATAAGGTCCCACAGTTACACAAACCTAAACATGGAGTCCAAGAAATTGTCGGTTGACTGCAGAGACGGGACTGAATCGGGGCACAGATCTGGGAAAGGGTACAGAAACGTTCTGCAGCATTGAAGGTCCAAATTAACAAAGTGGCCGCCATCATTTATAAATGGAAAAAGTTTGGAACCACCAAGACTCTTTCTAGAGCGGGCTGCCCGGCCAAACTGATCCAGGTAGTCAAGGAGGTGACCAAGAACCCGAAGGGCACTCTGGAAGACCTCCGGCGTTTCTCTGGAGGGGGAGCAGAACCTTCTAAAGCAGGGATCTTCAACTCCAGTCCTGGAGGGCCAGTGAACAGCACAGTTTGTAATACACCAACACCCAAACACACCCACTGAACCTACTGTAGTAATTAACAGATTAGTTGAATCAGCTGTGTTTGAGAAGAAGAACCACCAAACTGTGTTGGACACTGGCGCTCCAGGACTGGAGCTGAAGACCTCTGCTTTAGAAGGTTCTCCTTGGCTTAAATTTGAACATCTGTTAAAACATAAGGAAGTCACTTGTCTCATGGCAGTATGACAACATTAAAGGATAACAAGTAAAGCAGTGAAACTCCACAGCGGTCACAGCAACTCTAGTTCACGTCAGGCAACATCACACCCTGCCATCACTGATTATTTTCCTCTTACACCATGTCCAAGGGCTTTTAATAACGTGCATCATAGCCATGTTTTCTCGCTAGCTGATGTCTGATGTTTGTATTGGGTCCGAATCCGTGTCACTTTTGTCCCCGAACTGATGAAAGATCGGCAGTATTACAAACACAGATGCACGGCACTAATTTATACATGAGATGAGTTATAAGTGGTGGAACATTTCCTGGAAAACTCTTAGATTGTAAAAAGATTTCCTTAAAGAGTACGAACCCTGATTTATCGGATGTGTGTGTGTATGTCTCGTCTCTCATGGGTGGTCAGGGTGAGCTGCAGGTCTAAACCCTTTACTTTCCAGTCATGTTATTTAGTCAGTTAATGAACGAGCTACTACACAGTATGGTTGAGATTCTGTTTAATTCGATGTGTATTCATTATGTACTGTAGATGTTTGCATCCCTCGTGTCCAAGCTTACAGCTACACGGTTGAGATTCCCTGATTTAAACCGAGTAACCGGGTGAACATGGTGACTGACGCTTCTTCGGGTTTGCGCTACTGCTACAGGGCTCGCTAATGGTGCTAGCATATCCACTGCATGTGTAGGTGATTAAATAATCTCTAACAGATATGGAGTACATGCTTTCTTATTGTTTGTTAAATCAGGGATTAAAGTATTTACAACATGAAACATCTTTCACTTCCTTAACATTCTCTAATCGATTTAATGACTTTCCCATTCCCGCCATCTGCACACACTTACAGTAGTGTCGGGGGGGGATGGGGGGGGGGGATCCTACGTAATATTATTTATATTCCAAATCGTTAAGATAAAATACACATATTTTCCATATCAGCATATAAGAATCGAAAAGATCTGACTCGATGAAACATTTTAGTCTCTATAGACAGACACCGATATCATGTCTGTAAGTAATTAGACCTGACTTGTACAAGGTTTTCCTTACACACACATACACACACACACGGGAACACACATGCACACAAGGGCGTTTGAAGTTTTTCAAACTGTTTGAGGCTGGATCATGGTGTAGCATTGGCTCTTTCGCCTGATTTCCCCAGAATCCGCGGCTCGCCTACAAGGAGCCCACAGAGACACCACTCCTGGCGTCTAGACTCTGTAGACTCTCTAGACTCCTGTGACCCACACTACTGGTTTGTGTGTGTTTGTGTGTGTGCGTGCATTTAGTTTTACATGCTGAATGGGGCGATTCCTTTATTCCTCCGTGTTTGCCCTCACCCCATTATCCGGGAAGCAAGAGTAGATTTTCCCCCATCAGCCAAACCACTTTTAATACCTTGTGGTGCACCGCATGCATGCCTGGCCTGTGTTATTGGAAAAGCCCTATCTTCTCTCTCTCTCTCTCTCTCTCTCTCTCTCATACACACACACAGACATACACACACACACACGCATTGTAAGCATTGTTTTGCTTTACTTACAATGCATTTCATTAACTCAAGTTTCCCAAGCTTACCAAACTGGGGGAAAATTTCCAACAAAATCAAAACATCTAAGGCTTGTTTATGTTATTTCATCATTCCTCCTAATCTTCAGAAAAATAACTCATTCTCTAGAATAAAAGAATGGCCAATAAAATGAATGAATGGATGAATGAAAGTCCACAATAAGCATCATATATTGTTGTCATTAATGAATGCAGATTGTTTAGTTTTTTTTTCTTCTGTTATTGCTTGTTTTCGCATTTATCAATCTGGATATGAACAGAATTATTTAATAATTGTACAAAGGCGCCTTTAAACAAGACATTTTGGTATTTAAGAAAACTACAATTTTAGAAAAACAAACGTGTATCCTATTCTTATGTGTCTAGTTTAATGAAATGTTTTTTTTATTATTATGATTATTATTCTCGTGTCAAACCATTTTTGTGTAATTTGCTTCCAGATTTTGGCCTTCAATGTGTTGCATCGTCATGTCCAGTGCAATTTTTATTTTTAAAGGGTCAAGATAATAAGATAATTGTAATAAAATGTGTTTTTCCTGATTATTTTTTTTTTTTTTTATGGACACACAGCTGTTTAGTCCCAATACTGTGTTTTCATCACATTGCGTGTGTATGGAAATGCTCTTACTTTTTATTAAAGACGGCTCTGATTTTTACTGTTCATTTTATTATTTCATTTATTTATTTATTTCTTGCATTCTTCCATCCATTCCATTTTTCTTCAGTGAAGGTTTGATGATTTTATCACTATTCTTACAGGTTTTAATAAAGTCTGTTAAGATTCTAGGTGAGTCACCCAGGTGAGATTATCTGGAAGATCAGTCATGTCGACTGGACTTTTTTTTTCTTGTTAGGTTGAAACATTTCATTGGGCAATTCCCCAAAACAACCTCTACATAGGAGGCTGTGCCCTACTTTTATCACCGGAATCAGCAATATTCCTTCACCTGTAGGACAAAGGACCCGCGTTTGAAAGAACTAATGTACAATTATTGGACAAAGTGGATCAATGGTTTGACAGAGGTGTGGAAAATCCATCTCTTCACGAGTCCACCAGAAATGCCACACTTGAGGACTCCCCATCTTCCCTCTGGCCATTACACCTTAACGACTTGCTCTAACGATTGCTGGTTTTCTTAGACACTACACCCCCCCAGTCTCACGTTCTTCAGTACATTGTTCACCTAATAAGCCTTTTCAGACAGGGGAGATCTTTGCCCCTGGAAGATACAAACATGTGGAAACCTACCAGCTTCCGTCAGACCGAAGACGTGACTTGGATGAGTAGTGAGACATTTCGATCCAACTGACATGAGTAAACTTCCAGGTTTCAATATTTGGAAGCCTATCCTTCAGCAAATCTTTATTTATTTTTTTATTTTTATGCTTGATGCAGGCCAATAATCTGACCCCTTCTGAAGCTACAACTTTTTATTCGGCCATGTTGTGTATTTGTACATTTATTCCCTTCAATATAAACCAAAATATCTCTCACCTTCCCCTTTGATAAAATCTAATTTACTACTTTTGTGAGCTGAATTTTGTGGGCGTCACCACATGCTCAGTTCTATGTATGTATCCGGTAATTTACGGGTGATTGACATTCATCAACATCCGCATACGAGTTTGAGGAAAAACAAGAGTTCCCGAAACTTAGTTAAATTATGCTGAAATCTTTTGTTTGATTTGGCGTATGCTAACGTTTACATGCAAATTTACTAAGAGATAACTAAATGAGGCTTTGTATTATAGAAGCTTTAATCTTGGTCTTGAACTAATAAGCAGTTTTGGAAAGAAAACATTATTAAACAAAGGAAAACATTTAATAAGGTTTTCTGTGAGGAAATACTGCATCTTATTTGCCATTTTTGAAAACAGACTCTTATTGTCAGTGTCAGATGGATAGAATTCAGATGGAGATGAGGAGATTTGTTATTTAGATAAATAAATAATTTTCAGCTATTAAAAAAGATTTGTATGACACAATGCATCTTATTTTTTAATCACATATCTTTTACATCTTTCTATTTGTTTATTTAACTGCAACACTAGTATTTTATTTTAATAGATGTACACTTAACATCCTAAACCGCCAAGTGGTTACACTTCTTTCTGTCATCCATTATCAACCCAAAATTCCTGTTTCTAGGTAAATACATAGAATTAATGTTTTTGTTTTTTGTTTTTAAAATATTTGGAATCTGTCTTTTCATCTTCATTTTATTCCTCTACCCCTCTTCTTTGTAGAACAACTCTTCTGTTCCAGAATGGAATTCTGTATCTATTGATGAGCTGCAGAGAATGATCAAGGAGTTAAGACAGAAGATACTATATATAGAGCAACTTCACAGACCTCTGAACACCTCTGAGGAAATATTGACAGGAAAGGTGGTAGATGGTGTTAATCTTGGTCATGAGTTTACAAAAATCAGTGAACAGATATCTTCTTACAAGGCGAAATCGGTCCAAACCTCTCCGATTGAAGAGGACTTCAAGTTTACAGTGCCTTTATCTGACCAGTCAGGGGCTTGCGATTTAAATGATAGCACCACCTCATTAGCAGTACAGCTACATAAATGTCAAAGACTACACCCAAAGACTACAACACAAACCCTTCCACCTTCTCCACTTCCTATTCAGTCTGGATTCTTAACTTCTCCTCTGCCACCCACAATTTTAGAACCAGCTGAGTCGGTTGTAAAACCTCCTCAACATCCACAATCTTTTTGCCCCCTGACAACTACTGTTCAACTTCTGGTGAAGTCCCCACCCCCTCCTCGACTTCCAATATCTTCTTCAAGCATTGGATCCCTGTTACCACCAGTTTCCTCAAGCTTTGGACCACCACCTCCTCCTCTTCCACATTTTGGACCTTCACCACCACCTCCACCGCCACCACCTGCTGATCCTCTAGGTGTTGGACCTCCATCTCCACCACCTCTTCCATATTTTGGACCTCCACCACATTTTTCAGGAGTTGGACCTCCACCGCCTTTTCAACATTTTGGATGTCCACCTCCACCACCTCTTCCAGGTATTGAACCCTCACCACCTTTTTCTGAGGTTGGACCTCCACCTCCGCCGCCTCTTCCTGGGGTTGGACCTCCACCTCCGCCACCTCTTCCTGGGGTTGGACCTCCACCTCCGCCGCCTCTTCCTGGGGTTGGACCTCCACCTCCGCCGCCTCTTTCTCGGGTTGGACCTCCACCTCCGCCGCCTCTTTCTGGGGTTGGACCTCCACCTCCGCCACCTCTTCCTGGGGTTGGACCTCCACCTCCGCCGCCTCTTCCTGGGGTTGGACCTCCACCTCTGCCGCCTCTTTCTCGGGTTGGACCTCCACCTCCGCCGCCTCTTCCTGGGGTTGGACCTCCACCTCCGCCGCCTCTTCCTGGGGTTGGACCTCCACCTCCGCCGCCTCTTCCTGGGGTTGGACCTCCACCTCCGCCGCCTCTTCCTGGGGTTGGACCTCCACCTCCGCCGCCTCTTCCTGGGGTTGGACCTCCACCCCTGCCGCCTCTTCCTGGGGTTAGACCTCCACATCCACCACATCCTGCTGGTGTTGGAGCTATTCCCCCATCCTTTCCCTGGTTGATGTCAATGAGTTCCACTCAGGAATCTGTTCCCTTGAAGGCAATCATAGAGCCTCCGCGACCCATGAAGCCTTTATACTGGACCAGAATACAGCTGCATGCCAAAAAGTAATCATTTGCCTCATTGAGTGTATATGGTGTGTGTATTCTGCTTTAACATATGTACTAGTATACGAGTAGTATGTGCATGTAGAGCTCTGGAGTATTACTATGATAACAAACTTGGAACTAATTGTTCAAAGTTAAAAATCCTGCCTACATCTTAAAATGTGATTAAATTAAAGAAAAAAAACTTGGGTACATCAGAAACTATAAGAACTTAGTAGTATTAGTATCACTGCATCCAAATTATAATTGTACAATGTTGGTTTTAAGTGTTTATTATAATCTTATTATCTTTGGTCACAGAGAATCAAACACACACCTGGTGTGGGAACAAATTGAGGCGCCACATATTGACTTTGAAGAGTTCGTTGAGCTTTTCGCTAAAAGTGCAGTGAAAGAAAAGAAGAAGCCAATTTCGGATACTATCTCCAAATCCAAGACTAAACAGGTACAGTAATAATTCTACATGGTTTTAGTTGTTTCTATTGTTTTTGTTAGAGCGTTAAATACTTTCTTAATAGTTAGTTTAAAAATTGTGATAAGCAATAAATGAAGATTTCGACATTTTAAATGAAAACGTTAAGGATAAACAAAACACCACAAGACCTCTGGTGGTATGCTATGGTGTCTGGTTAAGCAGAGTTTATTTATTTATTTATTTATTTATTTATTTTTTACTCATCAGAAAGTCTGGTTTAATTCCCCAGAACCAACAAGCTGCCATGGTTGGGCCTGTAGTTGGGTCATAATGGTCTCTGCTGAACCCTCACTTTAACCCTAGCTTCCTCATAAAGTAGAATACATATACAAAGTACGTTCAGTGTGCTCGAATGTACAACAAAAAAAAATACAAAATAGGGGCAGGGGTGGCTCAGTACTTACGATGGTGGACTATGATCATAAATTGAAGCAGAAACATAATAGTGATAAATTAAAACAAGATTTCTGACAAGTGTTGGCCTGCTTAACATCTCAGGCAATACTTAATAAAAATAATTTAACTTATAATAAGGGTTCAGTATGAACATAACTGATGAACTGGGCCTAGTATTGCACCCTGAGGGACATCTTAATGCCTTTCTGCAGTCATCCTGTTAATAAGCTGAGCTCACTGCTGCTTTCAATCAATTATTATTTTAATATAATACAGAATGACAATTTAAATACATTTTTGTGCCATATGTTTTGGAAGGTTGAACTACAGCCAACTAGAGGGTTTTATTTTAGAAGTGTGAAACCCACAGCTGTTTTTGATGAGTTCTGGTCAAAAGAACCCAGTGAAGTGAAAGTCTCAGTCTCAGCACCTGACAGACTTTATCCACTGCAACATATCAGGATCTATTATAAGGACATTTATACTTAATATACTTATATCTTAAAGATCTTGGCTCTGATGAATCAAATACTTTATAATCTTGTGACCAATAAGTTTATAATATATAGTAAGGTATATCAATACAATAGCAAGCATTGATGTTCACATTCACACAGCAAATTTTAATAAAAATTGTCTCCCAATTTTGCTGATTTGAAAAAAAGATCAGATTCATGTCCAAACGCCGGGATGCGAGTTTTGTAATATTATATTAAGAATATGTCATGGGAAAATAAGAAAAGATTGCCGGTGTGATGGACATAAAGCTCAATTAGTTGACTTTGAACATGCCATGGTTGTTGGTGCCAGTCCAATGAGACCGTGTGGTCTACGCACAAACGCCGCTAGGGCTTACAGAAAATCGTCTGAAAAAGAGAAAATATCTCGTGAGTGTAAGTTGTCTGGGGGAAAATGTCTTGTTGATGCCAGAGGTCAAGAGGAGAATGACCAGACTGGCTCGAGCTGATAAAAGGCAACAGTGACTGAAAAACCATTCTGAAACGCTGCACAACATCGAACCTTGAAGCAGATGGGCTACAGCGGAAAAAAAAAACACCACACCGGGTGTTGCTCCCGTCAGTAAAGAAAAGGAAACAGTGACTACGATTTGCACGAGTCCATCATAAACAACATGAACGCATGGATCTCACCTACCTTCCATCAACAATTCAGGCTGATGGTGGTGATGTAATGATCTGGGGTTAATTGTCTTTCACACATTAGGTTCTTTTGTCCAAATTAAGCATTGTTGAAATGTCCCAATTATGTCCGTCTCTTTATGACCACATGATAGCGGTCTATGTCAAAAATGAGATCAAACTGGTTTCTTGAACATGACAATGAGTTCACTATATTCAGCTGGGCTCCACAGTCACCAGGTCTCAATCCAATCGGGAATCTTTGGGATGTGTTGAAATGGGAGATTCGCATCAAGGATGTGATCATGTCAGTACAGACCATAATCACTCGGGTATGTTTCCAGCATCTTACTGACTCTGTGCCATGAAGAATTAAGGCAGTTCTTAAGGCACAAATTGGTGCAGCTATGTACTAGGAAGGTGTACCTAATGAAGTGGCTGGCGAGTGAGGCCTAGCCTGAACTATTATTTCTGCTTGCTGTCACTGTTACATTCCTTCGTGGTTCCATGGTATGAAAACAGGCATCCCAGTAAAAATAATGCACCCCTAGCAGCCAATGGAAAGCGAGCATTTTCTATGATCTATGCACGTTGTAATTAGAGGTAGTTTACAACAACAGTTACGCTGGAGTTATGTAAGTGTAGTAAATCCTTCAGCAGCTTCTCATTGAAATGATCTTCACCGCAGTGTTTTCCAGAGGGGATATGTCTTTTATTTAGTATTCGGAAAGCATCCATTCATTCGCCACAAATAGGAAGAAATAGCGCAAGTCAGCAGCACGATATGCAGAACGCTAACTTCCGAACCCCTGCTGCTCGGTGATTAACGATGCGGTTGTTCCTTCGTTAGGGGGAAAAGAAGGACGCTTGATGACTCAGCATGCATGGGTGTGTTCCTTCATGTCCGTGCGTACAGACGGAGGGCAGAAAAAAAAAGAAGTCGTTGTTTTTGCTGATGTGTTTTGACAAGAGACTTAACACATTATGTGGTGGAAAATGTTCTAAATGAACTGGAAAGGAATGCTAATGATATTAGGGAGTGACTGGGGTATGAATAAGAAAATGGGAACTTGGGTCAGAGGAATGTTTGTTATTGGGAACGTACATAGATTATTGGTAAGGACTAGCGGTTCTGAGCACTTTGTGGGTGTTTTGACTCTACAGTATTTTATTTCTCCTCTCTCTCTCTCTCTCTCTCTCTCTTTCACCCTCTCTCTCTCTCTGTCTCCCCCCCCCCCTCTCTCTCTCCCCCTCTCTCGCTGTGTGGGTCTGGGTTAAGTTAAAGATCCACAGAGCCCAAACCACAGGCTTACCCAGAGACTCCAGCCAGCCTGGTGTGGTTTTGTGGTTAAGCCGCACTGCGGCCGTATGTCTGCGAGTGTGTATTGAAGCAGCCTACTGTTGAAATGCATCTATTCTCTGTTAGTTATTTGAACCCTGGAATCACATTCACTCTGTGTGGTTGGAGGACTTGGATGTGGCGTAAGAAGTCATGGGTTTGATCCCAGCTGATGTTACTGCCCCAGTGTCATTAGGATTCTAACTGCCAAAGCACTACAGGGGCTGTCGTTTGGGGTGTGTGATGTATACACGCGTATATTTGAAATTAAATGAGACATGATAAGCAACGTTTACTGTTCTGCTGCTACAGACAAATATTAAAAAGCTATCATGGTTTGAGATAAATATATAGCCTGCATAGAGCCATCAGTCTATCCAGTCATCCGTCCAGAGGTGTGTTTCCAAAAACCAGCAAGAAACATTTTAGATAATATATCTAAAACCTGGAAGTTTGTCAAGAACTTTATCTCTGTTCAAGATAAATATATTTCCCCCATCAATCCCTTCACTCATCCATTATTATGTATGTTCCTGGAGGCCAAAAAAACTTTATCAGAAACTCAGGAATGTGTTCAGACATATTTTCATGATCTCTAAAGGTCTTTTCAGAAACTTTGCAACATTTTCTTAGTTGCACAAAACATCCAATATATCCATTTATCCATCCACTGGGCAGCACAGTGGAGTAGTGATTATTACTGTCTCCTTGCATCTCCAGGGCCGTGGTTTGATTCCCACATCGGGCCTGTGTGCATGGAGTTTGCATGTTCTTGCTGTGCTTGGTGGGTTTCTTCTGGGTACTCTGGCTTCCTCCCACAGTCCAAAGACATGCAGAACAAGCTAATTGGTGTTCTTAAATTGCCTGTAGTGTGTGAATGAGTGCGTGTGTGCTCTGCAATGGATTGGCACCCCATCCAGGGTGTACCCCGCTTCGTGCCCTAAGTCTCCTGGAATAGGCTGGAGTCCATCCGTGATCTTGTATACAGGACAAAGCGTCCACACGTTCATCTACTCATTTAACTACTCTCACATTCATTCATCTACCCTCCCACTTAATCACCCATTCGTTACATAAACCTCATCCATCCAACCCATCCAACTTTCCATTTGGCCAATCTCCCATCTATCCAAACACCCGGTTACCCATACATCCACCCATTCATCCACTCAGCTCACATACCCTCCCACCATCCACCATTTTATCTGTCTCTCTGGCCACCAAATCCCCCATCCATCCATCCATCCATCCATCCATCCCTTCATCCATCACCTAGCCATTAATCTGTCCATAAACACACTGACTCAACTAATCAACCCATCAACCATCTAGCCACCCATCCATCACAAATTGCCATCCACACTTCCATATAGCTGCCCATACCATCCACCGACCTACCCATCCACCCATCTATGTACACATTCTTTATCCATTTACTCAACCTTTCCATGCACCTGTCCACCCATCCATCCATCTATACAACCACCACCAATATTCATTCATCCACCCATCCATTAGATCACTAAAGCTTCCACCTATTTATCCAGACACATGCTGTCTAGGCGATTTCCACAAAACCCAAGAAATATTTAAAGGACCTCACTTTTTTTTCCATTAATTTAGAAATGCTGTCTTGTTTTGAAATCCAATGATTCCATGGATGAATTTTCATAAACCAGGAACCTTTTTCAGAAACTCCATAATATTACCAGGTACTTTTTCTAAAATACTGATTTATTATAAACATGTTAAATATGATGTTAGGAACGACATGGAACTTCATGAAGAACATATTTAGGAACGAAGGTTCTTTAATTAACAGACTTGTTTTTTTGGAGTTGTAGTTTTTGGTTGTAGGGCAGTGGTACTGTAGCTCAGAGGGCTAAGGCACTGAGTTACTGATTTGGAAGTTCGACACTTCAAGCCCTAACTCGACCAGGTTGCCACTGGTGAGCCCTAAAGCAAGGCCCTTCACTGCGCAGTAATGTATATGTGAGAAATAAAGATTTAACTTGAACTGAACTAGTTTATTAGACTTTTTCAGTTCATGACCAGAGGTTATTTCAAGGTTGTGGAGGTTTTCAAAAATTTGTAGAAAAAACATTGTTCACACTTTATTTGTCCAGTTCTTATGGTATACAGTATGTTAAAATATAAAGTCTATGTTCATCTTAAAATATATGTTTTATAAAAAATGCCTACTGTATGTTTTGTATGAATACAGTACTTTATATCTTTATTATATTTTTTATTTAGTATTATGCACTAAAATAACTCTGGGCCTTCTGGGTTTGCCAAAAGACATCTTTAAGCCGTGGAGAAAGAAATAGATTCCGATTCTATCCTTTGTGGCCTCTTGTACTCAAAACCCACAGAGTCCTGGCTTTTCCCAACCACACACACACACACACACACACACACACACACACACACACACACACACACACACACACACACACACACACACACACACACACAACACCACACACACACACACACACACACACACACACACACACACACACACACACACACACACACACACACACACACACACACACACACACACACGACACACACACACACACACACACACACACACACACACACACACACACACACACAGACACACACACACACACACACACACACACACACACACACACACACACACACACACACACACACACACACACACACACACACACACACACACACACACACACACACACACACACACACACACACACACACACACACACACACACACACACACACACACACACACACACACACACAGACAAACACATACACACAGAAAGATCAGGCCAACTGTTTCTCATATTAGTACTGCTACCCCTCCAGGCCTGTGCCATGAGTTCATGTACAGACAGCTGAGAATAATATTTGATTAGAGGCTTTCTGTTATTGCTTTTAATGTTGTCGTGTTTAGACCTGACGTGTGTGATGTGGTGATTCTTGCCCAAGAGAGTGGTTTCGATACCCATTTTCAATTCTGTACGCACCAGATTTTGCATTTTTGGAAATGAAACAAGCAACAACAACAAGAAAAAAAAAATCTCATTCCCGTCCACTAAGGAATTTTAGACGATGCCTTATGACCTTGTGTCACATGAACTTCTTTTAATAGTTACGTGTTTACAACGGAATTAATCAGCTTTCCAAACTCTTCCGCACCCCTGTGAATTGTGGGGCATGTCAGCACATTGCAGATCCCTAACTAGGATCATGTTCTGGACAGCTTTGTCACTCATATAATTACTTTTGGCTGAACTTTATGGACTTTTATATTTCTACAGTACATCCATATGTGGACAAAGCTGCGAAGAAACACTGCACAGCTCAGCACAATAGCCCGACAGAGTTTTGAACTATTGTATTATTAAACATTTATGGAGCTGATGGTGTATCTGGTAATAATATACTGTACAATAATATACTTTGGCCAAAATATCTTTGTAGATAGATAGATAGATAGATAGATAGATAGATAGATAGATAGATAGATAGATAGATAGATAGATAGGTCTCTCTGTTTTAGCTGACCTTTGACCCCCCTTCCCTCTCTCTTTCTCTCAGGTGGTAAAGATTTTGAGTAATAAGCGTTCCCAGGCTGTAGGAATCCTGATGTCCAGTCTGCATTTGGATATGAAGGACATTCAGCATGGTGAGGATTGGATTTGTGTGTGTGTGTGTGTGCGTGTGCGTGCGTGTGTGTGTGTGTGTGTGTGTGTGTGTGTGTGTGTGTGTGTGTGTGTGTGTGTGTGTGTGTGTGTGTGTGGATGTCTTTGCCCTTTCCAATGCATGTATGTTCGAAAGATTTGATGCAGTTGATATAGTGCAATATATAAGTATTTTCTCTCCTTGATCATGAACACTACACATATTTTAATGTTAATCAGGGTCATGCTGGTTTAGATTATGGTAACAGTTTGTTTATGTCTTTGGGAATCACTGGGGGGGAACAGGGCTGCTGAATGATGACAATTTTATGATAATCATCCCATTTATAAAGCTGGACGCATTGAGAGAGCTTCTGGCATCCTTTAAGCAGAATGTCATTCTAACAACAGGATGATTTTACCAGATTTGTTTTCCCCTTTAATAATGATCGAGAAGGAAAAATGAAGAACACGGGCAAACAAATGTACAAAAGTTTTGTTTATTTATTTGAGTTAATATGTTTTAATGAATGAAATGATTATTTCTGGGGAATAACTAGCAGAGATGCACAGCGTGCAGTCTTCATTTGAGATAAGGAGTGGATTTACAAATAAAAACTTCCCAGAAGAAATATGGGGTTACAGTATTGTTTTACAATGTGGGAAGAAATAAAAACTGGGAGAGATCTTGGAATGAGAAGGTGTGTCCAAACATTTGACTGGAAGTGCACATACATAGGCAATTGTACAATACATACTGTGTGCGTGAGATCGGTTTTAGATCTGAGGAACACCTTGAATTCTTTCTCATGTTCCTTAAACCATTCCTAAATTGTCCTGCAGTGTGCCAGGGTGCATCATCCTGCTGAAAGCGGCCAGTGAAATCAGGGAAGACCTGGACTGCAACCATTTTTGGTAGGTGGTACATATGAAAGTAACATCCTCATGATTGCCAGCACTCAGGGTCCTTCAGCAGAACATTGTCCAGGGCATCACATTGTCTTTGCTGGCATGCCTTCTTCCCATAGTGCATCCCAGACTCATCTACTGCTCGAATAAATGAGGCACAAGAAAATGTGATCGCATGCCTACTTTAGGAGCTTTCAGCAGTGGACAGGGGTCCGCATGGGCACTCTGACCAGTCTGTGGTTGCGCAGCCCAAACAGGCTAGCCTTTCATTCCCATGTGGGTTAATGAGCTTTGGACGTCCATGACTCTGTCACAATCTCTTCTCCTCATCCTATGCTTGTATACCGTATTCCTCTCGTTCATCAGCAAGACCACACGTTATTGTTTGAGAAAACCCAAACACGATGAAGAATTATGCATGAGCGGGCCAGCATGCGTTTGGAGCTGCTCGTTATTCCACACATACATATCACTGTAATTATCTATAATCATTCTGAGCCTCGTCAATAAAAGCTGCTCCGTGCAATTAAATCGCATGGATTTTTTTTTTTTGTTATGATTTGAAATAAAGCGGGGCGCTCTTCCAGAGTACAAAGACCCGTGGTTTTGTGGTTTCATGTGCCATTGCCACATAAAGTGTGATCTGTTATTAAAAATGCCAGGCCGCAGAGTGTTTAACGGACGCTTTATGGGCCTTTTCACTGCTACAAATAGCAGCAAGTGAAGACCCATATCCTGTTATGCGCTGTCTTAACAACATGCTCTCACGATTTGACATTCCAACTCGTACAGAAAGTTCGGGTTAGGTTGAGGGGGCGGGGTTATCGCTAAAGATATTCATAAAAGACCTAATAAAATTCTCAAACAAGCTTTCAGAATTTACACTACTGCACAGGATATGCTGAAGCTATTGATTCATTACCCAGATATTAATAGCGTCAGTGTGGTGTGGTGTTACGGTGGAATAGGAATTCTGATAAACTGATACGGAGTGTTTTTATTAGTGTTTTCCGCACCACTAATAATCTCTTTTTCCTTTTCTAGTGTCTATTTGCACTGTCACATGACTTTTATAAGCTCTACTCTTCTTCCCCTACCAGCAGAAAAACACACTCTTGCCTACTCGGTCCACAAACGCATGACGTACCTTTCCGGTTTCCAGCACTGGTTTGTGTGTGCACATCACTGCTTTATCATTATTGTTTGCGTTAAGAACAAAAAATTCCTTCCTTAAGAAGGCTGTGATTTCTTTCAAATTTCCAGCATTCTGTACAGTGTTGTACTGGAATGAAATTAGACTGATACATACCAAAATAATATTTTGAATCCATTTTGCTGACTACGATAGAAAGTCACCAGAACCCCCAGCGCACCACAGCCCACCATGTACTGGGCGCAGCAGGCAAAGTGCCCAAGGCTGCTCACCCAGCCTCCAAATTCCCCAAATCCCAAATCTAATTGAGCACCATTTGGATGCGCCAGACCAGCATTTCCTATTCAATCCAGATTACCCAAAGAATCCAGTGCCAAAATCTTGGCGCCAGACACCACAGCATACCCTCCGAGGTCCAGCAGAGCCACACCGCCAGGGTTCGCAGACGGGAACCTAAACCCTAGGTGGTTTTAATGTTATGGCTGAGTGGTGTAAATTAGAAGCTAATATTTATACACGTCCCCGTCCTTACTAGGATTTTCTCTCTTGAAGTTAAAGTTACTGAGAAAACCCCTCTGTTCTGAAGATATAAAGTACAAAATACTTTACACCGCCTACATTTTCAAAGCACTGACACTGGAGACTCCTTATCCATGCAGCTACCTTTGCTTTTATACTTTACGGTACATAAAACTGTAAGCATTTGGATTTCCGTAAGAATGGAAAAGTGTGAACATGTACAGTACTTCAAGGTCTATCAGGGAGTTAATTCAGTACGTCAACCCTTTTACTTCTACTACTTGTGATTAATGATAATACAGTAATTGCTTCCTAAGGGAGCTTATACACTACATTTGACAGTTTTCCCATTCAAATGCAGCTAATTCTGCAAATCAGCCTACGCTATGAGAGGAATTCATACGCTAGCCCGAGGTCACTGACTTAAATCTACATGTGCGTACATGTTTTTTGCTGCTCCGTGTGTGTGTGTGTGTGTGTGTGTGTGTGTGTGTGTGTGTGTGTGTGTGTGTGTGTGTGTGTGTGTGTGTGTGTGTGTCAGAGTAAATCGCATTCCAGTTTTTTTTTTTTTTTGCCATTCCAGACGTCAATTACTCCATGTCTCCGGAGCCAGGGCTGAGTCTCTAAACGCTTCAGATGTCTTCATAGAGTTCAGGCCAGTCAGGAATCTGAGTGTTCAGCCTGAACAAACATAATGGAAGTGAAATTGCTCAACTCGCCACCATCAGGGCTGAAGAGTGGCTTTGGCTCCCGTCAACATGTTTTGCTGTAATCTTGGCCTGTGGTGATGTTGGATCTAACCAGCCGTGAATGATATTTTCTGGAACTCCTCACTGTTTTGCTTGATAATCGTGACATTTCATTTCTTCTCTGCATGTTTTTCATGGGTTTGGTTGCTCTGAGCTGGTTCGGAAATGAACGCTAATTAAGGTATGATGGTGTGCTCCGTGAATCTGAAGCAGTTATAATGTTACTGCTATTCACAACTGCGGTTTTCATCTGAAGGTTATGATTGATCGTCTCAACAAGTCTGTTTTAAAAATAGTCTAGCAATTCTGGTTTCTAAACCGAATAATTTAATACCTTATGTTATGTAAGAGAAAATAACCAAACAATTCACATAAATCCCATAGTTTATTAAAATAATGCGCAAGTGAAATATATCACATTCCTCCATGTTTTTTTTTTTTTTTTGCTTCTAAAAAACATCTATTCATTTATAAAATGTAAATGCAAACATACTGTACTGTAGGCTTTATATTCAAATTTGGATGGCACGGTGACGTAGTGGTCAGGGCCTGGGTTCGATTCCTGCCTCTGTGTGCATGTAGGTTGCATGTTCTCCACCGTGCTTAATGGGTTTCCTCTGGGTACTCCAGTAGCCCTAACGAATAAGGGTTGGCTGATCGGAGATGTGCACATTGAACAGCTCACTGCAAACCACCATAGTGATGTAGCCACTATCATCTTGACAAGCAGCCTCATTTCATATCCATAGAAAGATTCCAGAGAGCCATAAAAGTGCAAGGGGTTGCTCAACCTTTTGACCAACAAAGACAGAAGGGGGGAGGAAACATCTAAACATCTAAAACTATTTTATATCTATATGTAATGAAAGAGGGTCCAAGAGGGTCTTTTTTTTATCATTATCCAGAGGGTGAGGTAGTGGGGGAAAATTTCCTTCTGCACAAACAGGACAGCCAAAGCATAGCAGAATATGCTCTGCACCAAGGAATGAACCAGCTCTCAAAGTGGTGTATTGTCAAGGATTCTGAAGGAATCTGCTTACAGAAATGGTTTGACAAATTTTTAGATGATACTCTGATTGACATTTCCATCTGCCTTGACACTAAAAGGCTGGTCATGTTGTCAGACCTAGACCCTCTACAACTGGGACTGACCAAAGGTAATGAAAAGGAGCAGCAATGATGATGCCAGGAGCGATGTTTTTACTGTCGAAGTGATCAATACCATGTGGCTCATTGCACAGAGAAACTCAGGTGTCTCACGGTGTAAGCTCTCTAACAATCTCTATTCTGATCACCATATCTGCCACACATCTCATTCAATTAACAATTGTCATTGTCACAAAGCAGCTTTACGCAATCATAAGAATTATGGAAGTTTGTATGATATTTTAATGATGAGATTGCCCGCGATAGCCAAGGGCGATGGCGACAGCGGCAAGGAAAATCCCCCTGAGATGGCAATAGGAAGGAACCTTGAGAGGAACCAGATGAACTCCCATCCAACCTGGACGTCCCTGGCTGCACAGTCGTAACTGCTTATCTCCTGGAAAGAAAGGGAAATCACATGCTTTTTGATCATATTAACAAGCTCACTATCTACAGTTGCTGCACCTGTCAATCACCTTTGTGGCAATCAAACCCAGGTGAATATCTCAAATAAAATAACAGGAATTCAAAGAAGTTTCAGTAAAATCAAATAAAGTGCATTTGTTCAACTGGATTAATCCATCTCCCTGCAAGCTAACAAAGAATACATAGCTAAGGCATTACGTGATACATCCACCCATCCACATCCCCTGCTTCAGTTGGATGCTTTTTTTTTTTTTTTTTTTGTGGAGAAAGAAGGGGTCATGGGATCTTGGACTGATTACCAGGTTATTGGGAGGTACAGATATTCTATACCACTGAGCCTATTTGACCAGAAGCAACTTAGCAAAGCCAAGATTTTAGCAGAAAACCAGCATGTGTAATCTAGAGCGGATTCAGGGATGCGTGGAAAAAAACACCAACTACAAATACTGCGTAATGCCGTTTGGGCTTTTGTCAGCACCGGCGGTATTTCGTTGTTTGATTAATGATGTATTGAGGGACATGCTCGGAAGGTTTGCGCACATTGATTACATTTTGGTCCAAATCTCTCTTGTCTTGTGAGTCACGCGAAGAGAGTCCCGTCTCATTTAGTACCAGTCACATGTAAAAGGAGACAAATGTGAATTACATACTGTAACCCCCCATGTACCCTTCTTAGGATAAATCATTGGTTAACAGCGATAAGGTGTTGCTGGTCATGGGATGGCTAGTCCCAACAACTACAATGCTGTCTGAGATTCACAAATTTCTATCAGTGCTCCCTCCATACAATCACTCAGCTTCCCGCACCTCCCTCATGAAAACAAAGCCTAGCACATCCAGCGGAATAAATCTGCTAACCAAGGCTTTGAGAAACTAAAAGGAGTTTTCTCAACAACACACATTTTGAAATATCTAGACCTCTCTAAATCCTTTGCTAGGGAGATTGATGCATCAGAGACTGGAGTGGGAACAGTCCTCTACCCAAGGCTTAAAGCTAAACTGCATCCAGTGGAAGTCTTTCCCAAGAAGATGACCCCAGGCGGGGAGAAAATATGATGCAAGCACCATGGAACTTTTGGCAGTTAAGCTGGGGATGGAAGAATAGTGACACTGGTTGGATGGAGTTATATACTGTATACTGACCACAAAAACTTGGAATATGTAAAGACTGCAAAGCATTTGTATTCACTTCAAGCTCGCTGTTCGTTGCTATCTGCCGGATTAAACTTTGACGCTATTGTGATGCCCCGGTTCGAAAACGATCCGCAGATATGTTATCATGGATGTACTTACTAGCCTTCAGCGAACCAAGCAAAGAGGATCTTTTCCAGAATCACATTTTTTTGCAGGAGCTCAAACAGGAGTATCAAAATACCAAAGGAGGGTCATGTAAAGAATTAATTCATTCTACCATCCACCTCATCTGAGAGACAGACTAATCTGGGCCCGCTCATCTCCAGCCACTGGACACTCCACCACTGACAAAGTGTGTACCAGACCAAATACTGGTGGTCATGCATGCTTCCAAACATTCACCAGTTTAATCTCTTCCTTAATATTTTGTACCAAAGCCAAGATATCCAGAATCATGCTTGCTGGGAAACTCATGCCCCTACTCACACTTTCGAGACCATGGTGTTATCTACTGTAGCTTTTGACTTTATCACAGATCTTCCATCATTGCAGAGCAATATGGTCACCATTGATTGTTTCTCAAAAACGTCTGCCAAGCCTACCAACTGCCTTTCCAGGCATATCGCTTTATTTGTAACATGAGTTCAGGTATTTCAACTTTCCATATGACATTGTGATGGTCCAGGATAACAGTTCCTGAGAGCCAATCGGGAATGAGGTGTGGTAATTCCTAAGCACATACTTACTGCCCTAACATTACGAGGTCTGGACCTGGATCTTTCAGAGGCAGAGTAAGTTTTGGGAATTCAAGTCCTATGGCCTTGCCAGCGGTGGATAGTTGGTTCCAGACAATTGAACATGTTTCGGAGCAAACCCACCAACAGTATGAACAAAACATCTAACGAGTAATCGTTCCAAAGATATTCCTTACTCCTGTCTTCATAACACCACTGATGGGATTAATGCATAAGATGCGCCTATGCCTATGAGCATTTTCAGAGAAATATTTGTTTCAGTTTGGAATTCACAGTGGAATTTGTTTAGCTTTTAATACAATGCTAAGTCTTTTTTTTTTTTTTCCTCCCCATTTCTTTCTCCCGGCAGCCATCTTGAACATGGACAACACCGTGGTGGACCTGGAGACCCTTCAGGCGCTCTATGAAAACGTAAGCAGTTTCTCTTTTGGAGGAAATGCCTTCTGACGGCCTCAGTAGCGTCCCCCATCATTTAGCATTATTGGTTTATTCCGCTGCTGGTTTGCATGGATACAGCACTGAGGAAATAAGTGTGTTACAGTGCAAAATAAACACGCGGGCCACAAACACCATGGGAATGTAGCTCTCTCTCTCTCTGTTATTGCAGTGTTGAGGTTGTTTCTCAGTAGTGTGAGACTCCACACTGTCTCTGACTCCTGCACACAAAACCACTCTCTCTCTCACACACACACACACACACACACACACACACACACACACACACACACACACATAAAATCTTACTCTCTAACCGTCTCCATATTAATGTCATACTTGCAGTAATTACTGCTGACACTTTTCAGCTCTTTGCTCATGTGCCTGGTTTCCTGTAAATCACAGTTTATTTCTCTTTTCCTGGTGAAGAGAGCGCAGGGAGAGGAAATGGAATGGATCGAGAAACACATCAAATCCAGCACTGAAAAGGAGAACACCAAACCCCTAGACAAGCCTGAACAGTGAGGCCCTGAGACACACACACACACGCACGCACACACACACACGACAAAATGATTTTTTTAATTATTTTATTGTTGTCATTTGACTTAATGTTTTTTGTAGTTTGTTTTAATGAGAAAAAAAAGTTTTTCATTCAGTTTTTCAAAAAAGTGTTTTTCATTCAGTAAATTGGTTTGAACAAAAGGGGGGGAAAAATCACCCATGAAATAATATTAATTACTGTATGTCATAATTATCAACACTTGATTTTGGTTTATTAATTTATTTATTTTCATTAAAATTATTTTACATTTGATTTAAAATGTATCAATTTTTTTACAATAATTATTTTTATATGGCATTTTAAGCTTAATTATCATTTTTTATTACAAAAAGCTCACCATAATGTTTTTTAAGTTTAATTGATCAATATTTGAATCATCAGCATGGTCACAGTTTATTATTATTATTATTATTATTATTATTATTATTATTATTATTATTATTTAAGGAGTAGTATTAAATAGATTTTTATTGGTTTATTATTTTCTACAATTTTGTTGTAATTTTTCCTTATCCTGCTTACTTCACCCCTTATACGCACACACGCACACACGCACACACACACACACACACACACACACACACACACACACACACACACACATACAGGTTCCTTCTGCATCTGTCGGAGGTTCCTCAGTTCTCAGAGCGACTTTTCTGCATCCTGGTTCAGTCCACGTTCACCGAGAGCATCAGTTCTGTACAGAGGAAGATCAGCCTCCTGCAGAGAGTGTGCACGGTGAGAGTGAGAGAGGTCAAAGGTCAACAGAGTGACCTTTGTACTTAAACTTGAGGTAAAGAGACACAAAGAGAGAGTGAGAGACACAGAGTTAAAGAGAGAGAGAGAGTGATGGAAAGATAGAGGAATAGGATGAGGCATATTGAGAATAATATTAATACCTCTGGAGAATAAGACCATGACTAGATGAGAGACTAAACTAAACCCTGAGTTTTCTCTCTTCAGGCTCTGAGACAGAGTAAAAGTCTGCTGCAGGTTCTCGGTCTGGTGCTCACATTCGGGAACTTCATGAACGGAGGGAACAGGAGTCGGGGACAAGCGGATGGCTTCACCCTCGACGTCCTGCCCAAGCTCAAAGACGTTAAGAGCAGCGTGAGTGGACGGGGCCTGATGATGATGATGATGATGATGATGATGATGATGAAGAAAGCTAGCTGAAGAATAACACAGTAGCTAAAATGAAACACTAAAAGCAAACATCACAAACAGAACTAAGTGAAAATATCATCGTAGGAAACCTCGTGCTTTTAATAGTTGTATATTATACAGTGTAAGCTGTTGCTATAGAAACGTATTAGAATAAGGTCGTTAATAAATAGGGAGTGAGTTTCCTGGCATCACATTCTGACCAATCAGATTGAAGAATTAATAGGGTTCAAATCAAGCAGTAGGAAAATGCATGACTTTTTAAAAAATATATGTATAATTAATGTCATGTGAATTTGTTAATTTGGACTTTTGATCAAAATCTCTCTCACTGACCGTCTATACCACTTTATGCTGTATACAGGGGGGTCTATCCCAGGAGGCTCCATCACAGGGCACACACACATGCAGGAGGAAACTGGAGGAGTACCTGGTCTTAAAAAATAACAATAAATATTTTATGAAAAAATACACCTAAAATATTTGAAATATAGAATATGAAAATATTTAGGGCAGGATTATACTCTTCAGTTCAGTGGATCTCAATGGAAGGTCCTGACTGTGACAGTATTGTGTGTGCGTGTGTGTGTGTGTGTGTGCGCGTGCGTGCGCGTGCGTGTGTATGTGCGTGTGTGTATGTGCGTGTGTGTATGTTTGTATGTGTGTGTGTGTGCGTGTGTGTGCATGTGCGTGTGTACGTGTATGTGTGTGTGCGTGTATGTGCGTGTGTGTGCGTGTATGTGTGTGTGCGTGTATGTGTGTATGTGCGTGTGTGTGCGTGTGTGTGCGCGTGTATGTGTGTGTGCGTGTATGTGTGTATGTGTGTGTATGTGCGTGTGTGTGCGTGTGTGTGCGCGTGTATGTGTGTGTGCGTGTATGTGTGTGCGTGTGTATGTGTGCGCGCGTGTATGTGTGCGCGCGTGTATGTGTGTGCGCGTGTATGTGTGCGCGCGTGTATGTGTGTGCGCGTGTATGTGTGTGCGCGTGTATGTGTGTATGTGCGTGTGTGTGCGTGTATGTGTGTGTGCGTGTATGTGTGTATGTGCGTGTGTGTGCGTGTATGTGTGTGTGCGTGTATGTGTGTATGTGTGTGTGTGTGCGTGTGTATGTGTGTGTGCGTGTATGTGTGTATGTGCGTGTGTGTGCGTGTATGTGTGTATGTGCGTGTGTGTGCGTGTATGTGTGTGTGCGTGTATGTGTGTATGTGCGTGTGTGTGCGTGTGTATGTGTGTGTGCGTGTATGTGTGCGTGTATGTGTGTGTGTGCGTGTGTGTGCGCGTGTATGTGTGTGCGCGTGTATGTGTGTATGTGCGTGTGTGTGTGTTTGTCTGGGTGTGTCTGTGGATTGTCTCTCATTCTCAGAGCTATACCATCCTCCCGATTGCAGTATGATGAGTGACAGCATGTTTCTCGCTCTTTTTTTTCTGTTTGTCAGGATAACTCCCGGAGTCTCCTCGCCTTCATCGTCTCTTACTATCTGCGACACTTTGATGAGGTATGCTTTCCATCACTCTGTAATTCTCTTTTTTTTTTTGTTCTTTTTCTTCATTTCACCCGTATGTATTTTTCCCCCGACTGACCATCAGCCGACTCTGAGGAGCCGAGAGTCTAAATAAGCAGCTGTGACAGATGTGGGCTCTGTGACGTCACGCGTTTAATTGAGAAAAGATGGTGTGTTTCTGTGCTCCACCACACACTCGTGGGGCTCTGAGGATTAAAACAATAAAATAAGAGAAAACATATACACTGGTCTGTATAATTCTAAATAGAGTCAATTAACAAAGACGTGTAGGTGTGTGAAGTAAGCACTGGAAGCGTTTAGCATGCGGCGTATTGATCTCCAGTTGGTCAGTAGATCTGAGAATATCACAGGCTGATTGGGTAAAGTTCTGGGTTGCCGATCAGATGATCAGAGGCTATTAACCCTCTACCACACTAAATTAAACTCTACAACACTTGGCGTATCAAATGAAAACAGATGGTAAGAAAAGGTGGGTTAAACATCACACAGAGCGATATTCACTGATCCGAGTTCAGTTCTCCTTTTTTCCATATCCGGAAGATTTAATTATAACACCACCTGACTGTTTGACTCAAACAGCACGAGAGGAAATGAGATTTGTAGGATAATGTTCTGATCTGGCGTGTGTTTCTAAACACCCTGTGTCACAGTCTAATTGCCTTGTTTAGCTCATACCGTATGTATGTGTGTGTGTGTCAGGACGCAGGCCAAGACACGTGCGAGTACCCTTTGCCTGAGCCACAGGACCTTTTCCAAGCATCACAGATGAAGTTTGACGATTTCCGGCGCGACCTGTGCAAACTACGCAAAGATGTAAACGGTGAGAAAGTCAAACACACAGCACACACACACACATCACATAGACCTCAACAGGTACACACTCACCCACATATACAGTCACTTGGCTTGTATTGTTATACATCGCATATATGAAAGGAGATTGGTCGAAAATGAGCAGTTTTTTTCCGTTTTTTGAAAAAAGGAATTAAAGGGGTTCCCAGGAGGCTAGCGTTTTAGACAATCATGGCTTTGGCGTACTGAGAAAACTTTCAAATGTTCTTTGCTTTTTATTATTATAATTATTTTCATTCATTATTTTAATACTACTAAGAAACATTGTATCACATAGAGACCTGGCCTCTATCCTGCAAGAAGACTGTCTCAAAATCCCTCTGGCCGCCTGCAGGACTTGTATCTGTCATTCCCAAGACGAATTGATGCTGTATTGGCTGCAAAAAAGAGGCCCTACACCATACTAATGAATTATTGTGGTCTAAAACCAGGCCTTTCAGGTTCATTGTCCAACCCCCCCTTTATTATGCAGCAAGTCAACACTGTGCTAGAAGCAGGAAAAGGATCTGGCAGACTTTACCAAGGACCACACTGTGATCGGCAAAGAGCTAGAGAGTTAGAGCGTCTCCAAAACAGTAGGCCTTTTAGGGTGTTCCTGGTATGCAGCGGTTAGTACATAGCAAAAGTAGTCCAAGGAAGGAGAACCGGTGAACTGATGATGTAGTCATGGGCGTCCAAGGCTCGTTAATTCACATGGGGAGCAAAGACTCGCCGGTTTGGGTAAATCCCACAGAAGAGCTACTGCAGCACTATTTGTTGAAAACGTTCTTTCTGTCTATGATATAGTAGGAAAGTGTCAGGACACAGCGTGCATCACAGCTTAGTGTGTAACCACAGCCTGGTCAGTGGGCCCATACTGACCGCTGTCCACTGCTGAAAGCTCCTACAATGGACATCAGAGCTGGAATATGGGGCAAAAGAAGAAGGTGGCCTGGTTTGATTGCTCAAATTGGATGGATGGATATGTGTGTGTGTGTGTGTGTGTCTCACTTACTTGAGTGCTCGTTAGCTCCATGGTGCAGTATGGGAAGAAAGCATGCCAGCAAAGACAGTGTGATGCTCTGGGCAATGTTATGCAGACAAACCCGGAGTCCTGGCATCCTGTGGATTGTCCTTTGACATGTAAAACCTACCAATAAATGTTGCAGACCAAGTATTCTGTGATTTTACTGGCCTCTTTCTGTAGGTTAATGCGCCCTGCCACACTGCAAAACCATTTAGGAATGGTTTGAGCAGCATGATAAAGAGTTCAGGGTGTTAAATTAGTCTCTAAGTTAGCACAGCACACCTTCAGGGCTCGTGCAGAGTCCATGCCATGATGATTCACAGTTGTTTTAGTGACGCAAGAGGGTCCTACACAATATTAGGCAGGTGAGTTAATTGTTACGGTTGATCAGTGCGTTTTATACAGATGTTGTGAACATCTGCAAAACAAGTTCATTCCTGATATCATTTTCATTATAGCAACTAAAAATAAAAAAAAACACTGTCTGGTTGAGTCCATATTAATGAACAAACATTTTCTTGTCAATGCAGAGGACTATATCAATAAGTCAATGCAATGAACTACAGCAAAGTAAACAGGATAAACTAGAATGCAATAATAAAGCTCTATGGAATTTCCAGGCCTCATTCAGTGAATCAATAACATACCACAGCAACAGTTTCGTAACACACAAGATTAGTTTATAATCCCATTCGCATGGACATTTTCTCTTTGAAGAATTAATTCAGTTCAAAATAACATTTATGCTGGCGTTCCCTAAAATACGTGCCATGTCTGAAATTTTCTTATTTAGTTTGCCTGAAATTCTAAACAAAAGGAGAGGATAAATTAATTATGCAAAAATAAAAAAATATGAAAATACAAAAAAAAAAAAAAAAACAGAACATTAAAACAATATACTCTGGTCTAGCATGTGAGTACATGAATATTTAATTTAGCAATGAATAAAAAGTTGTAAACAAGTAAAAAGTGAAGCAGCATGCAACCACTGTTGCGTAACATGGACTTTTTTAAAATTTAGATTCTTTTTTTTTTCTTTACGCACAGATGCATCACTGCCGCTTTGTTCATTTGACTATTTTACAAAACGTGTTGGGTGACTCAGGATGAAATCTTTTCTTAATTCCGAATCATCTACATAACTGTGTTTTTTTTTTTTCTTTCTTCTTGTATTCACAAACTGTCCATTTTAATAAAACACACCTGTACACCTGCTCATTTATTCAGTAGTTATCCAATTAGCCAATCATTATGACATGGAACAAAACACACAGTAGATCATCCTGTGTGCTTGGGATCTGCAGGCTGCAAAACTTTGTTTGGAGATTGACCAGCCCGCGCTGCACCATGGTCCTCCGATCCTCTAGCACTGCTCGACTAGTCCCACCATCTCTCGGGGGTCGAGGAAGACATGCGTCTAGATTGTTTTCTGTTCTGGCACCACGTTGGTTGAATGAACTTCCTCTAGATGTTCGTACAGCTGAGTCGCTGGTAATCTTTATGCGATGACTAAAGACAGACTTTATAAAGAAATGATGGAAGTTTGTATGAAATGTGAAGGTGTCTGAATCCAATGATTAGACATTCCCTGATAAGCAAACTGTGGATGACGTGGCAAGGAAAAACTACCGGAGATTGCAAGAAACCTTGAGAGGAACCAAGATTCAGCAGGGAACATATCCTCATTTGGGTGATAACGGATAGCGGGGATTGATCTGCAGTCATACTGTGTGTTAGGCAGCTGGAAGTTCAACATAACAGATGATGTCTTTAAGTTAATATGGAGTCCAGTTTATTATTGGAGGCTCAGGTAGACTGTAGGAAATTCCAGTCCTGAACTATCGAGCGACTGCAGTCACAAGTCCACCAAGGACAGCTGCCTGCATCAGCTAATCATCCCAGTCACCACACACATCCCAGACAGACCACACGGGGCCTCCATGCGACGAGATCTCCAACCAGAAGCGTGCCACCAGGACGAGTCAGACAGGTCCAGAGGGCAGAGCGACATGTATAGCTCAACGGAGAGACCGGGAGAGGGAGAGAGCAGAAGAGAAGGAGAGATACCAGTCACGTAATGTATGAGGTCAATGTATATTTAGTGCAATCATAGAGTATGCATGGCAGAATGGTGTTAGAACTACCGCAGCGGTCATGGGTTTGAGTTCCATCTTCAGGTCTGTTTGCGTTGCGTATGCATGTATGCTCGGGTTTCCTCTCGCAGTAAAAAGTCATGCAGGTTAGGCTAATCTGGGTTTCTAAATTGCCCATAGTGTGTGAGTGGGCCCTGCAATGGATTAGCATCCTGTCCATGGTGCACTTCGCCTTGTACCTCGAGTCCCCTGAGGTAGACTCCAGGCCTCCTGTGACCCAATACTGCATCAGCGATAGAGAGGATGAATGAGTAAGAGATGGAGAAGGCAACTTAACTAGAGAACAGCCAAATGTTTAAAATTCCTTTTAGATGCTATACCCTGCATACAGTACCTTTAACCATATGCACACCCTTGGACACTTTATCAAGGACATATTGAGTTAGAGCAAAGCTTAGTGTTAACATTCTAGGGTGGAATTTGGAGGTAAATCTATGTCACATGAGAATTGTTTATTTTATTTACGGGTAAGAACTCCTGAGGCAGGCGATTTATGCTATCAGATGTAGGGTTACCTTTCAACTGTACGTAGGAGTTGGGAACACCCATGTTCCAATGAGTTACGAAGCACTAGTCTTCAGCCCATTTGAACTTCATGATCTCAAATGAATCACACATCCTGTCAGGCGAGCCCAGCTGGCAAAAAGACTAAACTTTCAACCCTTCAAAACTCGTTTGTGTCTTCCTGCTAAACCAATCAAGTCGCGGGTCGCTTTGCGTAAGAGACCGTTACTGTAGCTTCAGCAGTTATGCGCTTTATTTCTCAATCTGTCCAGAAATTCATGCCGCTGAAAGCTGCTGGAGTCCTCGTGAGACTTCTGGGCTTTGCTCATATTGCGGTCCATACAGCGAGTGAATTATCGCCTTGGGGGGTTAGCAGAGTATCCAAGGCTAAAACGCTAAAGCAGATGTTGTCAGCTTTGACAGTCACTAAGTGGTTTATTTAACCCAGTGATCTCTTAAAGGTGCATTAAAGGTGCAAGTACATGTTCCTAATATTTAAATAAATACACAGTTATTCTAATTTTTCCTTTAAAAAAATTGTATCTTTCGTTTAGCAGACATTTTGGTATGTTTTTAAAATTAAAGATTTGAAATGAGGGGAAAAAAATCTGTCAACAGAATAAAACAATTTTAGGCCTGAATGGAAGAATTACAGTCGTGGCCAAAGGTTTTGAGAATTACATAAATATTGGAAATTGGAAAAGTTGCTGCTAAAAAAGTTTTTATAATAGCAATTTGCATATACTCCAGAATGTTATGAAGAGTGATCAGATGAATCGCATAGTCCTTCTTTGCCATGAAAATTAACTTAATCCCGAAAAAAAAAACTTTCCACTGCATTTCATTGTTGTCATTAAAGGCCCTGCTGAGATCATTTCAGTAATCGTCTTGTTAACTCAGGTGAGAATGCTGACGAGCACAAGGCTGGAGATCATTATGTCAGGCTGATTGGGTTAGAATGGCAGACTTGACATGTTAAAAGGAGGGTGATGCTTGAAATCATTGTTCTTTCATTGTTAACCATGGTGACCTGCAAAGAAACGCGTGCAGCCTTCAATGCGTTGCATAAAAATGGCTTCACAGGCGAGGATATTGTGGCTACTAAGATTGCACCTAAATCAACAATTTATAGGATCATCAAGAACTTCAAGGAAAGAGGTTCAATTCTTGTTAAGAAGGCTTCAGGGCATCCAAGAAAGTCCAGCAAGCGCCAGAATTCAGCTGCGGGATCGGAGTGCCACCAGTGCAGAGCTGCTCAGGAATGGCAGCAGGCAGGTGTGAGCGCATCTGCATGCACAGTGAGGCCAAGACTTTTGGAAGATGGCCTGGTGTCAAGAAGGGTAGCAAAGAAGCCACTTCTCTAAAAAAAAAAAACATCAGGGACAGATTGATCTTCTGCAAAAAGTATGGCGAATGGACAGCTGAGGACTGGGGCAAAGTCATATTCTCGGATGAAGCCTCTTTCCGATTGTTTGGTGCATCTGGAAAAAGGCTTGTCCGGAGAAGAAAAGGTGACGCTACCATCAGTCCTGTGTCATGCCAACAGTAAAGCATCCTGAGACCATTCATGTGTGGGGTTGCTTCTCATCCAAGGCAGTGGGCTCACTCACAATTTTGCCCAAAAACACAGCCATGAATAAAGAATGGTACCAAAACACCCTCCAACAGCAACTTCTTCCAACAATCCAACAACAGTTTGGTGAAGAACAATGCATTTTCCAGCACGATGGAGCACTGTGCCATAAGGCAAAAGTGATAACTAAGTTACAATTTTGGGTCCATGGCCTGGAAACTCTCCAGATCTTAATCCCATTGAGAACTTGTGGTCAATCCTCAAGAGGCGGGTGGACAAACAAAAACCCACTAATTCTGACAAACTCCAAGAAGTGATTTATGAAAGAATGGGTTGCTATCAGTCAGGATTTGGCCCAGAAGTTGATTGAGAGCAGCCCAGTCGAATTGCAGAGGTCCTGAAAAAGAAGGGCAACACTGCAAATACTGACATTTTGCATAAATGCCATGTAATTGTTGATAAAAGCCTTTGAAACGTATGAAGTGCTTGTAATTATATTTCAGTGCATCACAGAAACAACTGAAACAAAGATCTAAAAGCAGTTTAGCAGCAAACTTTGTGAAAACTAATATTTGTGTCATTCTCAAAACTTTTGGCCACGACTGTAGACTTTAAAAAATAAATCGTAAATTTCACGCAGCTGTGGTTGCCAGAATTTTACCGTAAAAAAATGTTATTGCACTGTAAAAAATAAGCCGTAAATTTTACCGTAAAAAAATGGCAGCTGTGGTGGCCAGAAGTTTACCGTAAAAAATACGGTAGCAACATTTTTGGTTGTACAGGATTACACTCATTATACTGTATATTTTATGGATTTTAATTGTTTCTTTTTTTTCGAGCCTGGCCAGGAATCAAACCCTCACCCTGGTGGTGCAAAGCGACGGTGCTAAAGACTACACTACTGTGCTTGCTGTGCAGTTGTTGTCGTTGTTGGACTTCCTCGGTTTCCCCGCGTCCCCCGCACGACTTGCACTCCAACTACGACAACGTTTGTGTAGCAAGCACAGTAGTGTAGTGGTTAGCACAGTCGCCTTACACCACCAGGGTCTGGGTTCGATTCCCGGCCAGGCTTGAAAAAAAAAAAAAACAATTAAAATCTGTAAAATGAGTGCAATTCCGTACAACCTAAAAACATTGCTGCCATATTTTTCTCGGTAAACTTCTGGCAACCACAGCTGCCGTATTCTTACCGTAAAATGTATGCTTTATTTTTTTTACAGTGCAATAACGTATTTTTTTACGGTAAAATTCTGGCAACCACAGCTGCCAATTTCTTACCGCAAAATTTCCGTTTATTGTTTACGGTGTAGATTACAGAAAAAGGAGAATGTATAAAAGTGTACACTACAACATAACCCTTTCAAAAACTAACGTTAGTCTTTTATGAATTGCTATATACATAAAGAGAAAACACAGAGAAGTAGTTTAAATAAAATTATTAAGTAGTTTATTAAAATTATGTTTGTTATAAGGGACAATACTGGTTTAACTTGATTCAGGATGTTATCCTATTGATAAAGACACGCTTTTCATCATTGTATTTTAAAATATCTGAATATATGTCTGTAAAATAGTTTTATATTTATAGTAAAGACTAGCAGTATAATCATATATGAAATTACCCCCCCCCCCCCCCTCCCATTTCAGGAGAATTAAATTATTGGGCTGCATCAAGCAAAAAAAAAAAAAAAACTAAGGAGATTTGAAATTCCTGGAACTGGGTTAAGAACTCTTCAATACATTATTAAAAACTTGGAAGGATAGTGATGAACCATGTGGAAGAAATGTGGTCAAAATCATGAATGGAGATCACTTGGTGAAGTTGCATGGTAAAAGCCAACATTAATAACCAGAGCTATGTTTAATAGTGAAGGTAAGAGCAGATTTCCATCCACACACAATGTGACAAGAACTCTCAGGATTTGGGCTAAACAGATGCGTGTCCATAAGAAAACCACCTGTAAATTGGAATAAACCGAAAAAAATGCTTCAGTTTGCAAGGACGCATAAAGATTGGACTTTGGAGTAATGAAAAAAGGTCATGTGGTCTGATGAGTCCAGGTTGCTCCCGGTCCAGAGCGATGAACGCGTCAGGGTAATGAAGGGAAGCGCATGGGTGGATTGCTTCATCATGTACTGTATAGTGCCCACTGTACACGCCTCTGAAGGCAATGTTATGATCTGCTCAGGTCTAGGCTCAGCAACGATATGTGGCAATAAAATGAAGTCAGCTGATGACCTGAATGTACTGAAACTATGGAGTCTTTCTTTCCTGGTGGCACGGGCATATTCCAGGACTCAAATTGTGAAAGAGATCGCTTCTGGGAGCTTGAGGAATAACTGGCCAGCACATTATGTGCTGTAATCAAAACTAAATGTGCCTGATTTTTTTTGTTTGTTTGTTTGTTTTTGGCACGGCTGTATATAAACATGAGTAAGAACAGTAATATACTACTACTTCTTCTTTTATAGTCATTGTAAAACTTAAAAAAAAAAAAATTTTAAGCATTTGTTTGCTTTTCCTAGAAACAAATAAATTGGATCATGCTGTAATAGATAGCTGCTAAAGAGATTAGCATGTGACATGCCACATCCGGATTTTCCATGAACAGTGATGGAAGTGACTCGTGGCTCATATCTAAGCTCCTGCTCTATGCATCACTCAGCAAGACGGCCACGATCTAGCGGAAAACAAATATTTCTTAGAAATGGCTAGCATAATGGCCATCTAGCAAAACAGGCCCAAGAGCACACATGACATTTGCATTATTTTGTCTCTGTTCCTGCAGCTTGCTCATCTGAGACGGAGAAAGTGTGTGGTATGTCTACAGACAAACATCTACAGCCCTTTAAGGACAAAATGGAGGAGTTTCTTTCTCAGGGTAGGAAACTTCTAGGAAACACACACACACACACACACACACACACACACACTGGAATCGCATCTTTTAGAATTTTTAAGAGATGATCCCTAAGGCAAGCTCACTCATCCCAGATCACTTTTCCTTTTTCCAATATTCTGTTCTTTTCCTGTTTTTTTTTTTTTTTTTTTTTTGATGGTCTGGTTCTGGCTTTATAATCAAGCAGGTATCAGGAAGACAGTGTCGAAAGGGTTGCATCAGGGTGGTGTGGGAAAACTTGGGGACATTCAAGATGGCAAGTGACTGAACAAGTTCCTAAGTGGCTCAAGTGGAGGAGAAGAGCAATATTATACGTCTTACATTATAAAGCGGAAACTTGCACGATCAAGGCTGTTTAGGAGCATCCGCTGAGAATGCTAGATGCCTGTGCTGACCCACTCCAAGGTTTAGTACCACCATGTGATTTTGAGTTTTGTCATGTGGGAGTCCAAGGAGGTCAGTCTTACTGGTCCTCAGCTTTTAGTTATCAGCCCCCCAGTGTCTGACGAAGCAAAGGAGAGAATACGTTGTGTGTCATCAGCATATCAGCGAACTGTAGCAGTGACTCTAGAAAAAGGAAAATCTCACTGACCGACAAAATGTCTCCTAAACAGTAAAAGGTCACATCATAAGCATGGCTCCTTCACAGCTTTGTCTTCTCTAGATACAGTAAATTGTTCATTTCAGTCATTAGCTAACTCATCAGCTGTCATACCCCACAAACAGGGCACAAATACAATCGGCCCCGCTAAGATCCCCCACGCCATTAAACTGTCTGCGTGCAACTTTACTAATAAACTTTTTGTTTATGATTCTTCCTGAGTTATTTATCTGTCATCTCTCAACCCTCCCAAGACAGCACTGTCTGTAGGCCTGTCCTCTTCTGCTCGCTCCTCTTCATCTCCATTTTCAGCACCCCTGCTATCCTGCTGTTCCTTTGATCTCTTGTCATCTCCTCTTTCACCGTGTTGAGAGGAAGCCCAGTCTGCGCGTGTTTTATCCTTTATTTTCTCTTTTTCATTTCCTGTCCTGAAAGATTGGCTCACTTGTCTGGTTGTTTTCTCCATGTCTCGTGCCAATCTAATAAATCGCAGGCTCACGGGTGCTGTTTGCACTTTAGCTTAGAGTCGGTCTTTTCATTCATCTCAACAGCAGAATCGGAGATCATCGGAGAGCATCATCACTCGATCTAATGCAATCCATAAGACTAGTCTGTACGAGACGACGTGCTGCGCTTGCCCTAATGTACGTGCAGGACCACCTAATACGGGGATTTGGAATTTGAAATGATTCTCCTATGACCACACATCCTGTTGATTCATTCCTCTCATTCTACAACAATCAATCTGTCAATATGTCAATGGCGGTGTTTATTCCACTAATAATTGGAAAATTGGCCTAATCAGAATAAAAATGCACCATCTAAACACCTCAATCAGAACAGTCTGACCCGACCCAGCCCGATCAGAAGGAATTTTCAATCAGAATGAGAGGTGTGGCGTAAACCTTTGATAATCCGTTCAATAGGTGAATATTTCACATGTTGCTTCGACCACTTCTGTCCTTTGGGAATGAGTATCATTTTTCCGAGCGCGTTTCCCCCACATGTTGCTAAGGTGATGAGTTAAAAAGAACAGTAGAAATGAAAATACTGCAAATATTTTCCCCGTGTGTGTCCATCTTGGTCATCATCTTTTACTGAATGATGTCATTTTTCTCGACGCTGGAAAAAAATCTTGTTCTTCTGTTATACTGTATTTCTGGCAGATTAAACCTTTCTTACGTCCAAATGCTTATATCCTGATGACACATTTAAGTTGTACTCTCTAAAGAGGAGGAGATTAATTAGATTAAAGGAGTATGGCCCGTTTAACCACAGCAAGTGTTTTTACATATGCAAATGCAAATTTAAACGTAAATTTATGTAAATGCAATATTTAGTCATACGATATTAGCGTAAAATAAAATTAAATAAGCAAATGTTTAAGACGCACAAAAATTAATCATTATTGCACTATACTAGCAACAATAATTTGATTTCTAAATGATGCAGTGAGGAGCTTCTCGTTTCTTAACCGACCCTGCATTGGAGACTGGAATTACTGGAAGTTTTTAAATTATTAAAACCGTGGAGGTATAGAGTTGAAATGTCTTTCAACTTTGGGGAAAGAAACATGGTCGTGAATGGACCTCACACTGGTGAGAACTTGCAGGATCGGGATTAAACAGGTGTACGTGCATAAGAAAACCACTTGCTATAGTGAGACTGGTCTGAGAATGCTTCAGTTTGCAAAAGAGCATAAGGACTGGGCTTCTGGACAACGGTAATCGGTCATGTGGTCTGATGAGTTCAGGTTGACACTAGAGGTGCTTGTGATACACTATATTGACAAATGTATTTGTTCATCTGCTTTCACAAGCATATGAACTTGAGTGACATCCAATTCAAAATCCAAAGGGTTAAATATGATGTTGTCCGACCCTTCGCAGCTATAACAGCTTCAACTGGTTTAGGAGTGTGTTTAGGGGCATTTTTTGACCGTTTTTTTTTTTTTTCCAGAAGCGCATTTGTGAGGTCAGAACCTGATTTTGGATGAGAAGGTCTGGCTCGAAGTCGCCGCTCGGCATGATTCCAAAGGTGCTCTATCGGGCTGAGGTCAGGACTCAGTTCTTCCACACTAAACTCGCTCATCCATGTCTTTATGGACCTTGCTTTGTGTACTGGTAATCAGGCAATCCTAGTGGTGCGGGCTTGTTTTTCAGGAGTTGGTCTCGGCCCCTTACTTCCAGTGAAAGGAACTCTTAATGCTTCAACATACCAAGACATTTTGGACAATTTCATGCTCCCGACTTTGTGGGAACGGTTTGGGGATGCTCGCTTCCTGTTCTAACATGTGCACCGGCGCACAAAGCAAGGTCTATAAAGACATGGATGAGCGGGTTTAGTGTGGAAGAACATGACTGGCCTGCACAAGAGGTCAGTCCTGACCTCAACCCGATATAACGGCGGACCTCACAACGTTTGCACTTTTGGACGAATGGTCCAAAACGACCATAGACATCATATTAAACCCTATGGATTGAGAATGGGATGTTACTTAAGTTTATATGCATGTGAGGGCAGATGAGCGAAGACTTTTGGCAATATAGTGTACCAGCTGTTCTTGGTACAGAAACTCCAACTAAAGCGAACACATCAATATTCAACAAATAAAAACCAAATAGATTCTTCTCATATTATCACATGATGTGTGTTACTCTTCTTAGAATGTACAACAGTAGTTTGCATCAATTACTGTATTTTATTTATTGAAGAATGACACCTGGTTTAACGTAATGTAATGTTGTGTAGAGAATAAGAGACAAGTTCAGGTTTGCACTTGTTTTATAGCAATGATAAAAAAAAAGAGTTATTTCTCTCTCTCACACTATGTTACAAAGTCCTCACACTAGAGACTCCTTACATAAATATTCATTAAAGGGCTCCTAATGATAAACGAGTCAACAGTTATACTGCATTAAAGTAGGTATGTTACAGTCAGAACCCCTGTCCTATCCGATTCGAGCGTGGTGGAAAAACGGTTAACGGGTTTCTTGACAGCCGGGCCAAACCCTCGTCCAGTGTGTCTTTTTCTCGGAAGTGAAACTCTGTGAGATCTGAATGCGTGTGGTGTTTTATTTGTTTGTCCCGGTCATTACACACAATTACACTTCTCTTTCCCTTCTCACATTTTCCTCTCTTTATCTCTGTCCATCTGTCCATAACCGTAGCCACATGTTTTCTGCGTGTCGTGCTAGCCGGCCGGGTCGCCGTCTCTCATCATTGTCTCCCTTTCATCCCGATTCTCTTTACCCACTATCCTGCCACTACTCACAACCCGTGGACGGAGCACATGGAGAAAAGTCCCTTACATGTGTGACAGCGAGATTCCAGGCGGAGGAGCAGTCCGAGAGTCCCGCTGGCTTGAAACGAACCACAGAGAGAAAGACATGGAGGCAAATAGCGAGCGAGCGAGCGAGCGAGCGAGAGACTCGGTGGTGCTGTATTGTTTGGTCTGCGCTCATTCAAGTCTTTTGTTGCTAATTCTCCTGTGTGCGCGCGCTTTGAAGGGGTTTCGCACAACCGCAGCCATGATCCTAGCGGAGACGCCGAAGTTTCGCTTCCATCATTTATACGCAGTTTCGCCCAATTATATTTCTCAAACAATATCCCACAATTCCTCACTAACGGAATTCTTTTGAACAGCACAGAAACATTACATGAAGGAGCAAGATCCTAAAAATAAAATAAAGACAAACAAGAAACATAAAGCATCACACATGTTAAAAAAAAGCTCAAACAGGGAGGCACGAAATGAAGTAAAAATAAAATAAAGATTTTTTTTTTTTTTTTTTTTTAAAGGAAATTTAAAACTAAGTTTTGCTCATTAATATATTGTAAAATCTGGAATTATTGGCACCCTTCCTGAAAAGATGCCAAATTCACCATTTAAAAAGTCTTTTTTCTTTCTCTCTGTCTCTCTTCTCTTTTTCTGTCTTTCTCTCCCTTCTTTCTCCTCCCGCTTTTTTCTCTTTCTCTACCCATGTCTTTTTCTCTCTCACTTTTCTCCCGTGTCTCTGACCCCTTCTCCCCTTTTGTCCTCTTTCTCTTTTTTCTGTCTCTGTCCCCATCTCTCCCTCTCTCTCTCTGTCTGTCTCTCTTTAACTCACTCTTTTCTGTCCGCTGCTGTCTCTCTCTCTCTCTTTTTCTGTCTTTCTCTTCCTTCTCTCTTTCTATCTATCCTCTCTCTCTCTCTTTTTCTGTCTTTCTCTTCCTTCTCTCTTTCTATCTATCCTCTCTCTCTCTCTCTCTCTTTTTCTGTCTTTCTCTTCCTTCTCTCTTTCTATCTATCCTCTCTCTCTCTCTCTTTTTCTGTCTTTCTCTTCCTTCTCTCTTTCTATCTATCCTCCCTCTCTCTCTCTCTCTCTCTCTCTCTCTCTTTTTCTGTCTCTCTTCCTTCTCTCTTTCTATCTATCCTCTCTCTCTCTCTCTCTCTCTCTCTTTCTGTCTCTCTTCCTTCTCTCTTTCTATCTATCCTCTCTCTCTCTCTCTCTCTTTCTGTCTCTCTTCCTTCTCTCTTTCTATCTATCCTCTCTCTCTCTCTCTCTCTCTCTTTTTCTGTCTTTCTCTTCCTTCTCTCTTTCTATCTATCCTCTCTCTCTCTCTCTCTCTCTCTCTCTCTCTCTCTCAGCCAGGACAGATTTGGAGGCTCTGGAGAAGCATCTCACTGAAACCCAAAAAAGGTACTAATTTGTTGAACTAGATTTTGATTTCAGACTCCGCCTCTGTGCTGGTGTGTTACGTGTTAATTACCTTCTGTGTGCCAAGAAAGTGCTCGTTGAACTTGATTGAACTTATACTGTATTGGTTTTGTACGCATACCTCTCACATAACCACAGCTCTGTCTGTTATTTTCCCTTAAATTCTTGAAATCATTTCACATGATGAAAGCTTGCTGGTCGGTTTCATAAACTCATAATGTGAGGAATGTAGTGCTGTGTGAAAAAAAAATTAAAAAATTAAGAAAACTCTAAATTTCAAGGCAACTTACATTTGAGGCCAAATCAAATCATCTACAGTTGTATCAATTAAGTAATGTTTTCCTCATATTATTTACCGCTATGATTACATCTTTTTGGATTTACACATTGTGATTTGGGGACGCAGGACGCAAGTGCAAGTGTGACACTCACAGGGGACGAGCCCATCATCTCCATGACCGAAAAAGGCGAGGCTGGTCTGCAGCTCGAGCAAGTGCATGCTCATTGTCTTTTTTTCGACATTCTCGGCATTGTGCGTTGAGACTTCGTCCCCAGACGCCTGACCGACAATAGTGAAAGCTGCCAGTACTGCCAGGGTTTAACGTGTCTGAGGGAGAATGTACAGCGACAATCAATGGCACACAAATCATGAAACATTTTGACTCGGACACTACCGCTCAAAAAGTTTGGGATCACTTGCAAATTTCTTCGTTTTTGTTTAGTGATTTGTTTACTACATCCTACAACAATAGTGGGGATTTTAAAGGTATAAAATAACACGTATTCAATTAGGTAAAACTGGCTCTCATGAAGATCAAAACTTGGCAAAAGTTCATTTAGAGTTACCCGCCTCATATATCACAATTTAACTGCACCTTGGATTAGACCGGTTCGGAAGGCTTTACATATCATGGAGATAGGAGATACATCTCAACATTAACTGTTCACAGGCGACGCCTTCAGCGCTGCTTTATAATGTAGAAAGAAAGAAACATCAGAAAAAGTTAGAAAGTGATCCCAAACTTATGATCAGTAAGGTATGTAATATTTTAAATGTAAAAAAAGCAGGTCTGTGCACATCGAAGCATACCAAACAACTGCATTGTGTGTGAACTTCCATGATTATTTATGTGAATATTCATTTGATGAATGTGTTTTAAAATATAACTACAGTCCATATACAAGTACAATATGTCCAGATAATAGACTTGGCAAAATAAGAAAATAAAAAAAACTTTCCTAGCTTACAACACTTTCAAGTCATGATCATTTCCAGATCACTCATAAATAAATAAATAAGCAAACTGCCATTGTACTAGTCTTAATATTGTAAAACACATTCTTGTCCTATTGTTAATGTTGCAGCTGAAATGCAGTGTCCCTCCAGAGAACAGCAGAGCTGAGCATCAAGCCTGGGAGGAGGACCTTGTTATATGAGGTCACTTTAGGGGGAATCTAATTAACTCAAAAAAGGACAAAAAGCTATTCTTTGTGTTTGTTTATAGACGCACACTGGAGACCCATCTGAATGACTAAAAAGAGAATTTTGCATACATGCTTGCAATTCATACCTTTCAGTTGTTATTTGTTCAGATTTTTTATTATCTTATTTGTTGGATTATTTTTTTTTTTTACAGTGTGTTCAGGTTTCAATCCAGAAGTCGAATCTCGCTGTTATTTATACTTTATCTTTAACAATGACAATAAAATGGGAAAAAAAAGGAGTGATGTTGAATTTTCCCTTTTAAAAAAAAAAAAAATGTTTTTTAGCTTCCTGGAGCTGAGTGTATTTTTCTCAGTTAAACCTAAAGGAGAGGAAAAGGAGGTGTCCCCGAACACATTCTTCTCTGTGTGGTACGAGTTCTCCTCTGACTTTAAAGACCTGTGGAAAAGAGAGAACAAACTTCTGCTGAAGGAACGGTGGGTCTCACTGCCCTGTCGGGTTTCATGAATAAAAAATACATATATTTAATATTAAATAGTCCAAAAAACATAATATACACATTTTATATTAAAAGAAGTACTGTCAATTGATTACAATTTTAATCTAGTTAATCACAGTTATAGACTGTAATTAAACATGATTAATCACAATTTTAAAATCTCAGATTTACTGGAATTCGACAAACTGGTTAGAGGAATCAAATTATGCAGTTTTATAATATCTCAAACTGCACTGCGATTATGGGAAGCCATTCGGGTCAAACTCGATTGCTTTGCCATAAATAGTTAAAATCTAGCTTGATCCCATACGTTAATGCGTTAATATTGACTGTTCTAATTAATAGGCAATAAAAACACCTTCCACTGGTTGAGTTTTTGTTTGACAGGAAGGAACCTTAAGGTATAAAACATTGAATCTGCTGCATTTTCAGGTTGAAAGCAGCCGAAGAGACGATCAGGCAGACGCGAGAGAAAGCAACCTACAGCGTCAAACCCAAACACGCCTCTGGAATGGTGAGTGTTTTTTTTCTTCCCATTAAAATGCGATAGATGTATTATATGTCTCTTAGTTGAAGATTTATAGAACAAGTATATGGAGTTTATCAATTTGTGCCATTCAAACCCGATTCAACTAACATCTGTAGTGTAAAGCCCAGTTCTCACTTTCACCATTTCTGCTATGAATTCTCAAACTCCGATGAGTCATGGGCAGTCTGAAATAAGAATCTGCCTCATGCGGATGTGTCTTTACTCATAGTGATTAGTCGTGATTTGTCGCTATAGATTTTTTTGAGCGTGCTGCAAATGCATGTAGCAAGGGCAATTTTTTGAGCTGAAAAGATTTCTATTGAATCATGGATGAAAATAATTCTTTATGCTCCCTGAGCCACTCTTTCACAATCTGAGTCCTGCAATATGGCTGTACCATCACTGAAGAAAAACTCCATAGATGTCGTAAGCTGCTCATTCAGTACATGCAGGTCGTCAGCTAACTTAGTTTTAATGCCAAATAACGTTGCTAAGTTTGTGAATTCTAATCACATGGCGTGTGTGTATGGAAATGCTCTTACTTTCACTATTTATACATAGCTCTGGGTTTTGCTGTTTGTTTGTTTGTTTGTTTGTTTGTTTGTTTGTTACCGTGCAACTTTGCCAAGTGTTTAAGTGATCTCCATTCAGGATTTAATAAAAAAAATAATTTTTTTTACCACATTACTCCCATAAAGGTGAGAGTTCCTCCCAGGTTTTGATGATGTACTGAAGCGTCCCTAACCCAGTTCCAGAAATTTCAGATCTCCTTAGTGGTTTTCTTTGCTTAATGCAGCACATTAATTGGACCCTTCTTAAATAGCGACTTTTTTTTGGGGGGGGGGTATCAGCTCCACCATAAGGTCCTGCCTTTGTTTTTGTTATATTTCTTGCATTCTATTCGTGCATGTTTAATCATTTCTGCTTGTTCAGAGTGTGCATGCTTCAACTGGATGTTTGCCCCTCCTTTAAAGGTTTTGATTTAGTCCTGTGTGTCCTAGTCTCAGATGGTCTTAATGTTCTGATCACTTCCTTCCTTCAGTTCCTACTCTATATTGTGCCTGTACCTACACATTTCTGCATTCTGTACACAAGTCTACCTGTATCCCTGTAGACTTTTCCTTTAGTTTGTATGATCCTTAGTGATTATCCTGACTTAAAGATCGACTTACTGTATGCTTGATGTTCCTCTTGAACTTTAGGTCATTTCTAAAGCTTTTTTAGTTAACATATTAACTTTCTCACTTCCTTCAACTCCTGTATGAGTTTGAACCCAAGGAAAAGGGGACCTGAACACGCACCTTTATTGGACAGCTGTAGCACTATTTGTAATATTTTAACATAGTATGTCCTGACCTCTTGCTGACAAACTGTCAGCTGCAATTAACACACTATATTGATCATTTTCTTCCACTCACTCCAATGCTATTAATATTCCCAATAGCTCACTAGTATACACTGATTATTAATCTGTTGTTCTCGTTTTAAACTCTGACTTGTGCTGCGGGATGAAGAACGCTGTACCTGTACATCCCGTTTTTTGTGGTCTTTTGAGCCATCTGTAAATATGGATAGGTACAAGAAAACGAATCATATTTACTGAGGCCAGGTCACTACGCCAACAGCTATGGTGTGCTACAAATCCATTTCACGTGACAGTCAGGGATTAATAAGTGCCAGGGTTGTGATAAAAGCAGGTTGCATTAGTCATGGCAGGATTTGACCTTTGCCGCACATCATGGACGTGTTTAAAAGTAATCTGCGTTATCCGCGGCCTAACCATAGCAAATAATCGTCTCCCTTTGCGTGCTTTTATGTAATTCCACTGTATTTTAAATGAGCTCAGCATTCGCACTTTACAAGCTACACTGTCGCTGTCAGAGTCTTGGCAGGCCGTGATTTTCAGCCACAGCGATTCATAGCAGATTTTTTGAAAGTTGTAACCGTGCCGTGCATAGTCGCCCCAGCCAGACGGATTAAAGGCAACCAGCTGATGATCTCCATGTCCACGCGGTGACGCATGCAATAATGGCTTCACTCTGTAAATGGAACAGCTGTCATGGAAACATGACGCAATAAGCAATGCAAATGTAGTGAAAACGCTGAAACGGTTTTCTTCTAGAACCCTGAAAACTACGTTCTACCAATCAGGCCACATCACGTGCTGCTCTGTGTTGAATCTCTGAACCGGCCCACAATCGATGATGCTGATTGGTGACTGTTTTGAACCTTTATAAAAACTAAACGACTGCAAAAATATGAAGCCCTATTTACATAAAATCTCTTCTTGTCATCATTAAAGAGTAGGGGTATGCTCTCCAAAAAGAAAAGCACCCGAGTATGAGAATTCTCTTCGAGTCTTGCACGAATTAGCCGAATAGGATTTAATGATCATTAATCACAGATGGTCATCTTTCCTTCTGGTACTAAATACAAATAACACATCACAGTCGTTTCTTTGTTTGACAGAAAGCCAAACTGGGGCAGAAGATCTGAAGCTCTGCGGTGCTGTTTAACATTTTCTGTCCTCTCACACTACCGATTAAATGCATGCTGAGCGAGATCATTAGCCGCTGATTTGAATCAGAACTCGAACCAAACTGAAATGAGAAACACTGACCTGTGAAGCGGACGACAATCAGAGTACGTGTCCTTTTTATCAACTGTAGAAGGAATGAACTACAGGGCGGCCCAGAGGCTTGGATCCATAGACCCATCGCATGATTTACAGCAAATGCGTCACGTTACAGAGTATTTACTGTAGGTATACAAGAACATTAAAATGTTAATGAATGTTGTTGCGTGCGGAGATGATTTTCCTCCTTGAGTGCAGTGATTGTGCTAATAGACTACTGATTACTGATGAGCCTAACGAAAGAAGCTGAGGAACGTTGGCTCTGGTTGTACTCCATCTGCTGCACTGGGCTGAAACAGAAATAAGGACATGATGTTGATATAAGAAATGTGCATATTATTCTAGATTTTCGAGCCACTCTGTATGTTTAATAAACTTATTTTTATTAAAATTATCCTGCGAAAACTGCACATTTTTAGCATCATATTATAATTTTTTATATAGTACTTAGATATAGTTTAAAACTGTAAACTGGAACTTTCTTTCTGATGGGATGGCAATAAAATACTGTGCAAAAGTGTCTTGTTTTGCTACAATTCTTTCTCATCTTGCTAATCTCACCTGGTTTGGCTGAACATTTTAAAAAGGAAGGCCTTCGACTAGCTTTAGTCGGGACAGATAGAAATATTTACCAAGACATTATGAACATGGTTTTAGTATGGACCCAAATATTGAAAGTGTATTTAAACTAAAACTATCCATAATTTAATGTTACTTTCATTTCAAATCATTGGGAACTATATTTCAGTTCACTTTTATTCGTCGCAAAAAGACAAGTGCTAATTAGCCCGCAAAATGCAAGGGTGGAAAGAAAAAGCTCCCTGAGATATCATCAGGAACAGAAGCCATCCTCATTGGGATGATACCAGCTAGCATGCCAAGAAATAGATGCTCTCAATAACTAGGTGGAGGTTCACCTGTTTGCTGGAAATATGTTTTATTTTTTACATTTTGTTTGGCAAATTTTGCAAGTTTTAGTGATTTATTTTCTACATTCTACAACAATACTGGAGATTTCGAAACTATGAAATAACACGTATAGAATTAGGCAATTATGTAACAACAACAATAGTCAGCCTCAGAAATCACCAATTAACAAACAGCATCTCGGATTAGAGCCGTTATGAAGGATTTACAGAGCAGAAGTAGCAGAAACATCTCAATATCAACTGTTTAAAGGAGATTATTATGATTATTATGTTGGATGCCTTCAGCGTTGCTGACTGACCATGAAGATGATCACAAACTTTTGAGCAGGAGTGTACTGTATATTGCCATCATGTTAACATTACATGCTTTTTATTTTAATAATATGTATTTCCTATGCACCTGATGAGATAAGGATCTATAGGAAAAATGTGCCTTACTATAGTACAATTACTATAGTATAGTGTAGGGTAACTTTGCTATACAGAAATATTATTATAATAAGAATAAAAAACACTAGGACTTGAACAAAAAGAATTTCCTATGAGAAACATTACAAGCAGTACAAAACTATATATATATTCCACATCTTATATTATACCGTACATTATCACGATATATACCATAACTCTATTAGCAAATGCATCTTCCATTTGAATAATACATTGTATTTATTAATTCTAAATAGGCCACCTATGCACTTCTGGTTTGATGCTAACATTTCATTGGCTCTGTGCATGCACTTTGCACAGTGACAGTAAATTTGAATCTAATCTAAACTAATCTACTAACCTGCCCCCCAAAAAAGATAAAGGTAAAAAAAAAAAAAGTAAAAATAAAAAAGGGTTTTGACATGTTCTGTTGTTCAAACTGTTCACATTTTGGTAATCAATAGATGTGGAAGACCCGTGAAATAAAATGCTAAAGCATTGCCAAAATATTCTATTAGTTTTTGTCATTTATTATGGTACATCTTAAAATGTCAGTAAAAAAAAAAAAAACAACAGTTAAAAGCCTAGTAAAAACTACAGTATCCTATTGTAATTACTATAGGACGCTTAGCCTTGTTCATTTTCGAAACAAAACAATTTCCAAATAGAATACATGTAAACATATCAATTATGTATTGAACACACCACAAACCCAATGTGTTAAAGCAGCAGTACAAGAGTTTCTTTCTGCAGCTCTATTGCAGGTCATTTTTCTGGAGCCTTACAGTAATTAGCTCACTATTAAAACAGTTTTTAATATTGAGTTAATAGTCAAGACACGACACTGTTATCAACAAAGAGCATCGAGAATCGTTCTGTGACGTGCTTACAGTATGGTTGAAAGAACGTGACTGCGAGCCACTGACCGGAAAAGCGTTTCACGGAATAATTGCTACAATAGTGGCAATTATTGCTGTTATGTCGGGTTATGACAAGAAACCAAACCAGAAGTCCATGTAAATAAATTCAGAGTAGATTTTACTGAAACATACAGTTTTCTGTACAATATACACTGACAGATGTGTTTATATAAAGGTTTTATGTCTATAGCTGTATTTTGTAAATAAAAAGAACTGTAATAAATTCCAATATATGTATATGTGCACAAGTATTGCTATTTTTTCAGCAACTGTCATTTTATTTATTTATTTATTTATTTATTTATTCATTAAATGCCTGATCAGTCATATTGGTGTACAATATTCACGCCGGCCCCCAAACCAGTCCAAGGTGCCAGGTAGTGCTAGAATGAACAGGACCACGCCACGATATTCTTGGTTTCACGGCTACAGCGTGTCCATCAAGACGAATCCTGTATCCCGACATCTGCACGTTTATTACAGTGTTCTTTTATTTAATGTCACCGAGGCACAGACTTTGCCATGACACGGATTTGGTTTGAGCCTTGACCAGACTTCTGTTGGAATAAAGTGATCCGAGATGGAATTTCACAATTTTTCCAGTATTTATCGTAAAAAAAAATAATAATAATTATATCGCTAATTCAGACTGTCATCTCATCTCTTGTGACCTTCATACTCCACAGTTCCTGAGTCCATAGGGTTTACGCCATGTTTTCTTTGAGAAGAGGCATTCACATGACCAGGATGTGGTATAATATAACCAAACTCTTTTTTGCTTTCCAAAATAGAGCGTGTCTATGAGGAATTTAAAAAAAACAACAACCTGACTGAATTAAATCCATCTAGATATCAATAAGAACAGGCTCAGTTCGTTGTATCGAGAACCGTTTTCCGACTATCCTCCTCGGTCAGTGCGAGTCAGTGACGCTAACCGACATGCACCTGCATTCCTTAATTCGCTGGACCTTCAGATGCCGGTACGGTGGCTGTAACCTGGGACAGTGAAGCCGTACAGTGAATGTAGAGATCCGGTGAGGTTTGCAGAAAGCGCAGGACTGGAAGGAAGCACTGTGGTCGGGCTTCGGAGCCCGTTTCCGACCATGGCGCCCTTTCTCGGGGGCCAGATGCCGCGGGATGTAAAACGAATTGCACTGGCCGTAGCAGAAGTGGTTGATGATGGTTTGGCTCACGCATCCCTCCTGGCTAACAGTCTGCCTCAGTGGCTGTGTTTTACACCAGTCACTCTTCAGGTACTTCCGCTCAGTCACCACCAGCGCCTCGCGGCTCGACAGGAGCACTTCCTGTTTGCCTCGGTGTCGCTTCGATTGCTGAGGTTGCTGAGACAGCGCTGAAAGTGTGATGGAAGACGAAGTCAACAGCTCATTGCCTTTGAGCTTGTACGGGGACGGGATGGAGCCTCTTGGACGCTGTCGCTTGTTTTCCATGGATGCACAGAGGGCGCAGGCCAGAATGGCAGGTAAGGCCAGTTTCCAGAACATTCTACTGAGGAACAAAGAAAGAAGTGATTAGAACGCCGTACAGGATTTCAAGACCTAAAGTTCATCGTTTTATTACGAGGTTTAAATTGTATACCAAAAATAATTCGCTCATTCAGCGCTGACTTTCTCTATATACCACATTATAATCCTTAAAATCTGTGGTTGAAGCAGCATTTTGCTTTTATGAACTGAACATCTGGAACACATTGCTAATTAGCATTCGTCAGTCTTTATCTACTCAATCAAGAAGTAAAAAAAGAAGAAAAAAAAGTTGCCTTTTCACAAAACTTTTTTTTTTTTTTTTTTTAACTTCAGCATTTAACTTTGATATCAGCTCACGTTTTCATTCTCGTTTCTGTTTGGTCAGATGGTTGTATTTATTTATTTATTTATTTATTTTTAGAAGAGCGGCCCATTTTAACTGCGAGGATAATCACAGACTCGTACAACATACAGTATGCTGCACATGAAAACCTTTTAAAATTTTCTCTTGATTTGATGAAGTTTCGCGAAGGGAAAGGAAAAGAAGCTCCGTCAATGCTCTACAACATTACAACTATAAATGGTTAATTGTGAATGGAAATTGTGATGTCAGGAACAAACAAAGAAACGAAAACATTTTGGGAATAACTCCCAGCTGAGTTCCCGTAACGTGCAAGTGGTGTTGGTGAATGATTGTGCGTACAGTTCCCACAGACACATGCGGCTCATCTGCGAGTGAAAGGTTATCCATCGGCTTTCAAAGATCCGGCTTTGCACTCGCTGAATGTCTCATGGAAGAGACTTCAGTGGACTCTACCTCGGCTGGAATTCAGTATTCGATTCTTTTACTTTTGTTTTTTTATCCTGCTCTGTTATCGTCCTTAAAGTTTGGAGAGTCTTTCAAAAAAAACTTTTGAAGGATGATATCGGCGGTCATTTCATCAAGGGAAATAATGATGAAGACTAAATAAAAAGTTATTTTACGAAAACTGCGAATGGACAAATCATTATTAAATCTAATTGTCTTTCTATCCCCTGATTTGCATAGTTACTATGAACTATATCAAATACTAAAAACAACCCCCTTGTTCTAGGTTATGGCTTTCCCTGCTCTTGGAAAAAGGGAGGAACCGTTTATGGGATACCTTCACCTACTGTATGTTGCCATGGAAAACAAAAAAAATCTCCACAGGCATTCAAATACCAGTCACCAGAAATATATCAATACATACATTATATCAACGTTTCATACATCATTTGGGCAGATTGTGGATGCAATGTAATACAGTAAAGTATAAAGTAAAGCAACACCATAAAAGTAATACATTTCACCTTTAAATGTGTCGCATTATTTAACCTTGACCGCTTGCTTAGTAATGTTATCAATCACAGGCACGTAAAGTTAGCTTATTACCATTAGATTCTCTGAACTTAATTTAAATACCAGCAGTGTTTGAAAAAGAAACATCACGGTCCCATTAATAAACCCCGTAAGGAAATCTTGCGTGTGCTTTGATCAGTCGAAAGGTTTTTGGGTGAAATATTCCAGTCCCAAACCACAGCAGCATCCAATTAATCAGCTGTGTCTTCATTCCATGCCTCAGTCAGCATTAATGCTGTTTACTCCCTCAGAAGCCCGAGCGTTCCCAGTGCCAATAAACACGAGCACCCATCAAAGCCAGGCAGCCTCGGAACCGTGAGATCAGCAGGAAGTGGTCTTTTCTGTCTGTGCCGTGAAAGGGGAAAATAATTAGAGCTTTGCTTACACCAGCGCCGAGATACACCACGGACACATAAACGGTCTGAGAGAGAGAGCGAGAGAGAGAGAGAGAGCACCATATGGAGGGGTATTACAGCCGGACGTGGGAAGTTTAGCAGTGACTCTACACACAGAGAAACCACAGCGAGACACTGGGGGTCTTTTATAGACCTTTTATGAGTTAATTAGCTCTTATGCATGGTTTATCGAGTCATCAAGGTCATCAAGGTTCTCCTCCAGAGAAAGTCATTCAGGTCAGGGACAGAGGTTCAGATTGTGGATCGGGACTGATCGAAGACATTATGTGCAGTATCTCTCTCTCTGTCACACACACAAACACACACACACACACACACACACACACACACACACACGCACACACACGTCTGGCTTAGGTTTAGAAAGCATGACTCTTGTTTTGGTTATGTTCAGCCTGGTTCTCATCTAATACGTCAATATACAAAAATATAAGGTACCTCATTAACTAATTATTTATGTCTTTTTAGGTTAACGTTATAACACATTTCTTCATTCTTTTGTAGTTTTAAATCATTTTAACTGTAATTTTTTGTTATTGTAAGATGCCAACCTGCATTGTCTCACTGAAAGAATTCTGGGATATTATACTGTATCTCAAGTCAAACCAGGACTTTTGTTTGATTGTGCAGAGTAACAGAACACTATTATGACAGTAAAAAGTTTTTAGCCTTTATTTCTCTATATAATCCCCTGCGACACTAACGCACTAATCGCAGTGTTTCACTAGTACTTGGACACCATCAAAGTAGACCTTTTTCTCAGTATGCCGGAGCCATGATCAGACTGCCTGCTTAATATCTCTGAACTCTGGCCTCCCAGGAACTCCTGTAATGGCCTAAAAACGTGTGGAAATGCACCACAGACAGAAGCGTCTCTTCCACAAATTCCAGAAAAGTTATCTGTAGAATTTAAAGGATGAGGTATTCCACTCACTGAATGTTCTCAGGAAAGGCCTCGGTGGGCTCAGAGCCACATCAGCCAGGATCATTATTCATGAACAGATGGCCTTCTTTATAACATATTTCAAATTTCAAATGTATTACAGCGGCTAAGATTCTCACCACTGCACTGTGTTTGAATCCATCTGTGAATGTCAATCGGTTTTCATCACAAGTCCTGGTTAGACTTACACACACACACACACTATATATATTATTATACACATGTATATTGCGAGTAACGCGGTTTATGAGTGTTCCACAAGACAAGCAAAGATTTTTAATAAATTTTGAATTGGAAACCGAGCGAAAGTCTTAGTTTACGAGCGCCGAGTATCATGCATCACGCATGTGACTCTTATTTTGATACAGAGCGTCAAGTGATCACAACTGAGCCAATGATTTTTCTCTCTCTTGCGCTGCGGAGTTATGGGTAATCGTCTCCCATGCTGGGTCTTAGTGCTCGTCTCTTACTGGTATAATCCACATCTTCCTCTCCCTCCTATGTGTGCGCGTGCGTAATTTGACACAGACACACGCACACACACTCTCTCTCCCCAGCTTCACACACGCTTTCTTTACACAGAAAACTCTGCTCTGTCGAGATTCTTTTCAAAGGTAAGGTGCTGGTTCGTTTGTTTGTTTGTTTGTTTTTTATACTTTACAGCAGTGATTGTGTTAGTATGCACTCACGCGAGTTATTTTTTTCCCCGTTAAAATAGTGTTTCCGTTGTGTGAATGTTTGTTGTGAAACTTAAAAAGCAAGGTGGGGGGAGGGAGGAGGAGGTTTACTGTGTAAGACGAGGTGAGAGAAGGGGCTAATTCCACACACACACACACACACACACACACACACACACACACACACACACATACAAATACACGGCGCCTGCCCACACAAATAGAAACACTTGATTTATTAATTTTTAAAGGTAAAGTGCAAGTTAATTTGTTTTATTTTTACTTTATATATTGTATTAATAATTTTTATGTATTTATTGTTTTGGGGCTGTGGAACGAATAATTTGAGTTTTCATTAATTCTTATGGGAAAATTCTATTTGGTTTACGAGTGTTTTGGAATACGAGCCCGCTTCCGGAACGAATTATACTCATAATCCAAGGTCCCACTGTATATATATATATATATATATATATGTATTATGTGTGTGTGTGTGTGTGTGTTTTATTTCATATTATATTTTATGTTTAAATGTTAACTAACTACATTTTGTTAATGTTAGCTAATGAGTGAGGTAATGTTGGTTAATTTTGTGTTATGTTATGTGGTATGTAGCGTTACCAATAGCATTACATTTCTAATTCCTCCACATGCCTGTATATGTAGTTATAAATGAAACAGGGGGAAGAAAGTCCAGGATGATGCCATTGTTTGGCCCTTGAACAAGTCTCTAAACCCTGAACTGCTGATATATATAAATGCACATTGCTTTGTATAAGGGTGTCTGGCAAATGCTCTAAATGTATGTGTTGTGCCGGATGGAGTCTGTGTTGAGTTTAATGAGAACTCTTTTGGCTAATCATAATATGAAAATGGATAGTGCAGCTAAGACAGCTAATCTTAAGATCACCTTCCACTTAACAGGTCAGGTTCATTTCCGTTAGCCGTGCACTTAGCATCCTCCTTCAAGTGTTTTAACACTCTGCCATTTTTCATACCTGCTTCATTTAACTTTGCAAGGTTTTTAAAGTTCTACAGCGAAGCCTTAGGATTTAAGGGTCTGAAATTTAAAGCTTTTGTTTTTGTCCAAGGGTGTAAGCTTCACCTTTATATGCAGGCAGTGCTGCTGGCGGGACTCTCAGAAAATTCAGTAGAACTAAGTATAAAACAAAGTGAACTAAACGATCTCTTCTATTTAAATTACGCATGATAATAAACACACATGCGACGCTAAGCACAAACCCAACGGAAATTCATTACCAGGAACCATTTGACTTTTTACAGCTCGGAAACCACAAGCCGCAAATACCAGCATGTCCTTACGCACGTGCACACATCCCACATCTCCGAGAGCTGATACCAGCATGCGAGTTAGCACTTCCCAGCTCCTATTACTGGCATACTGGCATAACACATGCAGGGCGAACATAAAAACACTTTGAAGCAAAACCGCAAATAAGTGGTATGAGCACTTGAGTGCTTTTCAACAAGTGCGCATACACACATGCAGGCGAATAACAAACTGAATTAGCAACTAATGGGGAAAAAAAAAGCATCAACAAGAGTTAGACTTAATCCTTCCACTATGTAATTATCTCCTCTTAGAGCTTAGGGCTGCTCAGACTAGCGCTGATGCCCGTGCAGCTGCCTTAATCTCAGGCTTATGACAAAACATGTAGCGTGCGCTGAGGGCGATTTGGAAAAGCATCCGAAAAATGGAAACGAAGAAGGAAGGCAAAGTATCTTGAAATATGAAACATTTTTTGTGTTTTAATGATTAACAAATATTTAGTTATTAATGACGCTTAATTAAGATTTAATTATTTGTCACATGTACCTTACAGTACAGTGAAATGTGTACTATACAACTTGGCGGTCTTGGGACTTGAACCCATGACCTTCTGATCAGTAACCCACAGATTGAGCCACGTCTGCGCTTAATGAAGTGTAGACTAGCCTAAGAAAAGTATAATTTGTCACTAAACTACACATAATGTATATATTTATGTATACAGTAAGTCATTGACAGACATGGGTGTGCCATGAACTCCAGCGCACTGTATGGTACTGTACACGTATTTAGGGTGATATCTCAGTTGCCGTTAACGTCAGAACAAACCAATCAGATAAAAAGGTGACTCACACCAGCCGTGAAAGATCTTTCAATTCCTGCTTGCTACACACTGAAGGCTTTGCTGTTTCTCTGGAACTAAAATACTAATACGCTAGTATACTTGATTATAAGCTCATTAAGAAAAATGCTTTGGTGTGGCGAGTATTTTATACTGAGTAGCTCGCTTCACTAATCAGCCTTTTGAATGTATTGTGTAATATGCAGTAAGGCTGTAAATATAATATATACTGGGGGACACCCCAACCTATAGAAATATGCTTAAAATTACAACAATATATGAACATAAATATAGTAAAAAAAACAAACAAATTTCCTCTGCTACAACAGGCAGTGTCACACAAAACTCAAAATCAATCATTAGCAAATGAAATAATAATCATAACTAAATCTTACAAATAGCCATTAATAATAACAATAACAATAATAATTATTATTATTATTGTGCTTTGTTTTTTATTTTATTAATAATAATAATAATAATAATAATAACCAATCTTACAGTATATACCATAGCTAGAGACCTGGCAAGTTAAAGATGCACATGGACACAAATAACAAGTCCAAATGATGTATTTGTCAGAAAGCCCATGTGAAGTCTCAATAGCTATAGTGTTGGGCTCCTGCTCACAAGGGCCCAGGTTCAAACCGCAGCACCACCAAGCTGCCACTGTTGGGCCCTTGAGTAAGGCCCTTAACACTCAACCGCTCACATGTGTAATAAGATAAATGAAAGGCACCCTGGATAAGGGCGTCCGGCAAAGGCCTTGAATGTAAACCTATGCAGACAGTAGTAGTTTTTGTTTCCAGGTCATTTATTTGGAGAAAGTATACAATATAACTGTACTTGCTTATGAGAAATAGCAGCATGAATGATGTGCAAGGTACCATATGTGAAATTCAGCTGTCATTACCAGTTAATATTTTTTTTAATGAGCAAGAGGAAGGGAGCCGATGAGTAAACGTTTAGCGAAAACTATTAGTGAGCCATTCCTCAAGCAAGGATGAGTGAGGAAAACTGCAAGAAGTGATAAGAAACATGGAAAAGTGACAGGTTAAAAAAAGAAAAAGAGCAATGTATTACAACTACTGTTGGATATTATTGTAGAAATTGGTGGTGGCAGTTGGGGGGGGGGTGGGGTGTCTGGGGTGTTGGCGGGCTTATTTGGTAGCCCCAGTTATGACTCCATGGCTTCACCCGTGCTTTTAGAAAGGCACAAATAGTCCGCTGCTCTAAGAAGCGTTATAGGAGATTGTCTTTCTGTTCTAATGCTTACTGTCAAATGCCTGCTGGTTATTTTGCCTCTGGGTTATTTAATCCTGAATCAGGACTGCACGTTCCCTCATGATTAATAAAGATCTGTCTTGTCTGTCTTATTGAGACAAACGCTTTTATCCAAAAGCTACAGCACTCACTCCTTTTCAGCCTTGTGCTACAGTAGATATGTAATTCCTGTTGCATCTGACAAAGAGATACATTTATATTATATATTATTATATTATTATATATTAGTTTCAGTTTTATTTCTAGTAAAAAAAAAAAAAAAAAATTTTTTAATTCTGTATCGTGTACCTTTGCCAGAAAAAATAAGTAAATAATTGTTGTTTTTCCCAGATGGTCTATTTTGGCACCAGAAGTTCTGGCCACACAATTGTAAGTAGTTAAAGTGAGACGGAATCTGATAAAAACCACACTACCATGACGTTAGTGTTGGCTTCCACCTAAGAATGAGGTTGTAATTCGCACATCACAACAAAGTAAAGAGTAATAATAATGTTTATCTTGAGAAAAATTCTAGAAGCAGCATCAGAGACGCCAAAGTAGACAGTACATCAACTATTAAATCAATGTTGTCATGACAGCAGTAGCTTTTTTATGTCCTGGCCTACTGATACCAGAAATCGACGATGAGAAACACCAATGTTTTCCATTCACATCCTGTTCCCGCTGCTAATCTTGGTGTCGCACCATGTCTCATGACCATACTGTGTAGTACTTTGCAAAAGTATTGAGCCCCCTCATTTATTAATACTTTGCTTCCAAAGAAATAGACATTTTTGTGTATTATTGTAGTTTGAGGAATACGGGCTTCCTGAAGGACTTTTTGTCTCTTATTTTTAGACCAGTCCCTACTTGAGCAGTTTCGGGGGAATATTTTTTGTTCGTTAAGCCACACAGTCACTCAAGCATAAAAAATCATTCAAGCATAAAAAAAAAAAACGTCTAACTTGAACCAGCATGACCCAGCGAGAAACAGGTGCAGATGTTGACAGATGATCAGGCTGGTGATTAGTGTACTGGTGATGCAGAATGCTGAGTGGGTGGAACAGACGAGAGGGGAAATGAGGTTGATGATTAGGTTGTTACAGTATGTACATTAAACAACCAAAATTTTAACCTGTATCTTACGGCCGGTCACATTAAAACATTTGTTCCCATTTCTTTTATTCAATCTACTTTATTATGTTTCATTTAATATAAAGAAATGTGAGAGGGGGGGGGGTCAATACTTTTGCACAGTACTGGATCACATTGGCAAATTTAACCTAATCTTTTCCTACATTAAACACATCACTAATACAGTGTGCAGGGTCATCTGAGATTCTGGTCACAATTACTTGCAATATTTTAAAACGTCACAAATAAATAAATAAATAAATGTAAATAGTCAGTATTGCCTATCAAAGAACTTTTCCAGACTGTTCTTTGCGTTGACCTGTCATGTTTGACCATTGCATAGTACTTAAAACTGAATACATGTATTTTTGATGCTTTTATACAGAATGTCGGTGCTTATTCTAATAGAATCCAGTGAAAAGTCAATGTTGAAAATTAAAAGCATCCACTAATGATATTCTGAAACAAACACTCAGCTCAATCCTATAGCGTGTCGGAGTTGAGGCTCGCGCCCGGGGTGTGTTCTCCATGTCAAATCTTCTTCCTCAGCTTGATGCAGTGTGTAAGTGAATACAGAAAGACTGTGTAAGTCTTTCAGATGGTCTTAGTTTGATGGAGTGTGTAGGGTTACGGTGCATAGCTGTGGCTGAGACTGTGGGCAGACGGGCCTGCCATATCCAGCACTGAATAAACTTAATAGCCATTAGTTCAGTTATACACAGATAACCAGTCAAGCTGTGCTCTGAATTTACACAGACTGAGAAATTTACACACATTCTCAAATTAAGGTGCACTGTATGTATATTTGTTACTTACTGATATCAAATCGTTAATAACCAAAATGAAATCATCTACAAAATCCGACAGCATTGTGCTTTCAATCTGTTACCAGATCGAAACCAGATCGGAGACACAAAACAGATTTGCAGAATCTCTCCCGTTCTTCCCCTTTACAAACACACGCACACACACATACACACACTCTTCAGTGGTCGAATTGCAAATGATTGTCATGGGTTATGATGACTCCAAGTAACAGGGTGGGGACCGGTTTCGTCCTGGCAGATACCAACAATCGAGCTACACAAGCAAAAAAACATGCAAGGGAATACTACCCGAGACAGATTTATTGCCCCCACCATCACACCCCACTCCCAAATACCCTGCAGCGATATTAAGTTATATTGTAACCTCCGACGTAAATAACTTGTAAAAAGACACACAAAAAAATACAAAAATACAAGGTGTTCTGTGGTGATATTGTCCATCATTCATAGAAAAACATGTTGAAAAGTTTCCTTAAATTCCTTGTCAATTTTTTTTGCATCGTACCTGTTAGGCGCGAGGCTCTCAAGCGGCAAGGTTTTGGTTGCGTCAGTTCCCCCAAAAAGTCACTTGGAGGTCAGAGGCCGGAGGTCAGTGGTCAGGTTGAGGCTGATCCATGCAGGAATCGAAGCCGGTCGAACCAGCCGAGAAGCTGATCTGCTACAGAGATGAGAAGATAAGAATTACCCTACAGAGAGACCCAACATCCCCTGAATACCCCTTAGAGTAAGACGTGCTGCACTAAATACCTCCCAGAACTTTAAAAATTCTACCGGAGACAGCTTTGCTCCTAAATACAGTACACATTTGGATCATATAGAAAGACGAACCTGTCCAGGCAGGAAAGACAGATCAGCTCCAGAGATACTCCAGAGAGAGACACAAGTTCTTCTACACTATCCTTATGATTCAGACTTCTTCCACTACATACCTTGAAGAAAGAAAGCTGAACTTGAAATGCTACCGGAGACAAACGCCCCATAAATTCAGAATCGTCTCCTTGCAAACGAGATCTGCTCTAGAAATGAGGAGACAATAATTAGTCCGCAGAGAGACAGTGATTCCTCCAAATCCACCAAAAAAAAGCGATTCCCCCACATGACGTTCCTGTCTCTCAAATTTCCCTGAATGACGGATCTCCTTCTCTGAATACTTCTTGAGACAAACACCCCAGAAACATCTCATGAATAGCCCTGGGAGACACGCTTCATCTTCTGAGTTCCTAGGGATAAACTTCATCCTTAAAAAATGCAGCCAGGGGAAAAAAGTAAAGGTATGCTCTACATATTGACACTAGGTAGAAGATCCCCCATCTTTCCTGCTCTCGAGCCCCCGTTCAAAGACTGGCATTTGGCCTTAGATTTCTCCTCAAAACAGGATTCATCTTTTTTTTTAACCAACTCTATCCACCAAATACCTTTTCTAGATAAATATTATACAAAGACCCTCTCCAAAATACCCCACAGCACCCCTTCTCCCAGAGAGAAAGATCACTTCCTCAAACTTTTCTTCAAAATACTAGCAAAGGCGCAGACCTCATCCTTGAAGCTTTTCTCAAAGAAAAACAACCTGTGTACTTTAAACACTCACACAAGTCTGATTTGTCAACTAGACACCTCTGTCCCTGAAATACCACCCAGTTGTCCATCTAAATCCTGTACCTCATAAGTCTTTCCTCGAACTACCCCCTGAGAATTAGATCTCTGCCTTTATAAACCAGAGGTACAAATAATGTCCCAGAAATACCCTACTCCCAGACTTACCTACAGTATCCTACAGGCAAATATACCCCTCTGGTGGCCCTCTTCCTCTATATATGCCGCTACAATTCCTTTCTCTTAAGGATAGGTTTTGAGGTTCTTAGGTGACCGCTTTCTCCCCCAAAATAACCATCAGAGAAAGACATCTTCCTATTAATGCCCCGTCGTATAAACACCATCCATGAGTAAATACCTTCTTTAAACGCCTTCAAATGGACACCATGTCCCTGAACCCCCCCCCCCCCCACTTGCTCCAAATCCCTCCTGGGAAGAGGTACCTCATTTTATCACTCAATCCGACAAAGACCTCCCATGTAAACATCCCATGAGAGAGACCTCTTTCTCTAATTACCCACTTCTTATAAATGCACCATGACAATGAACTACGTACCCCACCTGAGAAGAAAACTCTTCACCCAGGTACATAAAAATGATCTTTTTATCCAACACCCCTTCTGAGAAAGATCCCTTCATTAAAATACCGCAGACTAAAAGTTCTCTTCATCCTCATGCCCCACTTAAAAAGACATCTTTATCCAAAAAAACCCCATGGGTTAGACCTGTTCATCCAATCTCCCATGACATCACTTCTGAAATGCGCTCTGAGAAAGACATCAAACTCCTCAACTACACAGAGAACATCATCATCTTTGAAATATCTCCTAATAAAGACTTCATCTAAATAACCCTCTGAGAGAGATCTCTTTATTTAAATATCCCCGGAGATGGATCTGTCTCTCCAAATCCCACCTGGTGACTAAGCCCTTCTTCTACTGTAAATACCATCCAGGAACAGACGTCTTTCTCTAAGTATCCCAACAGAGACAATTCCAGTGCACTCAGACACACTGCAGAGACACACCTTTTCCTCTAAATGCCCCGGCGTTGTCCTGGTTCCTGGTTGATGATCGTTTTCCTCTTGGCTCCTAAATTGTTCATGCTTCATACTAAACAGTTCCTTCTTCTCTCCTGCTCATCAGATGACGTTCTTCCATCTGACTCCATCTGTCCTCCATCGCTCTGGATGAAGCTCCTCTCAGACCCGCTGTAACGAATCGAATCCTTCGAAATCGAAAACACACTATCTGATGGGCATCAGACGCAGAGCAGAAGTGTCTTAGTTGCTCCTCTCTGTTGATTTGTTTCTTCCTCTCTTTCTTTTTCTCTCCTCTTTTTCTCCTGCTGCTCCTCCCTACACCCCCCAACTCCACCCCACCAGCCCTTCCCGCCCCCCCAAACCCCCACACCCAGTTCTCGAGTGTGTCTAGTATATCACTATCTGGACTCGCTCTGTATCTCTCTTTTACGCTTTCTCTTGTCCTTAGTTTTCTGCATCCACCTTCTCACCCATCCCTTTCTCTCTCTTTCTCCCTCTCTCTCTACTCAAATCTGTTTAAGTGTCCTTCATTCTATTCCTGTCTCTACAAATCATCTCTTTCTCACTCTCTCTCTCTGTTTGTCTCTTCCCTCTTTCGCCTCTCATTCTCTTTTTTTTCTGTGTCCTGTTCGTTCTTCTCTTAGTGTCCCACCCTTCCTTCACTCCATCATCACTGATCACTCACTTTTTTCTCAGTATCTATCTCTTTTCCACTTTCAATCTCTATTGCTATTTGTTCCTTTTTATCAACTCTCTCATTTTCTCTCTTTTTATCATCTCTCTCACTTTACATCATTTCTTTCTATTTCATTCAGTGTCATTATTTATGTCTCCTCTTTCTCTGTGTCCCACTTTAGCACTTACTTTCCACAAGGTGCCCCGCTCTGTCTTTTGTCTGTCCCTTAGTGTCTCCCTCTCTTCTCTTTCTTTTCTCTCTGTGTTGTCCTTTCAGTTCTTTCTCTCCAAGTCTCCATATCACTCTTTTTTAATCCCTTTTAGTGTCCCTTTTTATTTTTCCCTTACCTTGGTTCCACTCTATCGTTATCTCTTCTCTCTCCCCCAAACAGCCTAACTATCTCTTTTTGTCTTTGACTAGGTGTCATTGTCTGTCTCTTTTCTGTTACTCTCTCTATCTCTTTCTTTTCTCTGTGTCTCTGTCCATCTCTTCTCTTTCTCTGACTGTCCATCTAATAGACATTTAGACAAAGAGAGGATATCTCATCTCTCTTCCTCAGTCTCCCTCTCTCTTTGTGTATTCTCTTTCTCTCAGTTGTCTCAGTGATAAATGCCCTCAGAGATTAGAGAGGGACACAGAGAGAAGGATAAGCGCTGCTTCTCTAAGCTCTGTCTCTCTGTGTCCCTCTTTAATCTCTGCCTCAGTGTCCCTCTCTAAGCTCTGTCTCTCTGTGTCCCTCTCTAAGCTCTGTCTCTCTGTGTCCTTCTCTAAGCTCTGCCTCAGTGTCCCTCTCTAAGCTCTGTCTCTCTGTGTCCTTCTCTAAGCTCTGCCTCAGTGTCCCTCTCTAAGCTCTGTCTCTGTGTCCCTCTCTAAGCTCTGCCTCTCTGTGTCCCTCTCTAAGCTCTGTCTCTCTGTGTCCCTCTCTAACCTCTGTCTCTCTGTGTCCCTCTCTAAGCTCTGCCTCAGTGTCCCTCTCTAAGCTCTGCCTCAGTGTCCCTCTCTAAGCTCTGTCTCTCTGTGTCCCTCTCTAACCTCTGTCTCTCTGTGTCCCTCTCTAAGCTCTGTCTCTCTGTGTCCCTCTCTAAGCTCTGCCTCTCTGTGTCCCTCTCTAAGCTCTGCCTCTCTGTGTCCCTCTCTAAGCTCTGCCTCTCTGTGTCCCTGTCTAACCTCTGTCTCTTTGTGTCCCTCTCTAAGCTCTGCCTCAGTGTCCCTCTCTAAGCTCTGTCTCTCTGTGTCCCTCTCTAACCTCTGTCTCTCTGTGTCCCTCTCTAAGCTCTGCCTCTCTGTGTCCCTCTCTAAGCTCTGCCTCTCTGTGTCCCTCTCTAAGCTCTGCCTCTCTGTGTCCCTGTCTAACCTCTGTCTCTTTGTGTCCCTCTCTAAGCTCTGCCTCAGTGTCCCTCTCTAAGCTCTGTCTCTCTGTGTCCCTCTCTAACCTCTGTCTCTCAGTTTACCTTGTCTATCTCTTTCTTTGTGTCCCTCTCTAAGCTCTGTGTCCCTCTCTAAGCTCTGTCTCTCAGTTTACCTTGTCTATCTCTTTCTTTGTGTCCCTCTCTAAGATCTTTCTTTCAGTCTCCCCTTTTGTCTCTCTCGTGCAAGTCCTGGGTGTTAAAGATGGACAGTTGTAATAGCTTTATCGGAATGAATGAATGAAGTAATTACCCATTGTCATCTTTTCTCTCAGTTTATGATAATTGTATACATAGTCTCCCGTCCCGTTCTTTCCATGCGCACGCTGTTTATTGTTTCGATATTTCATTTTTTTCATGGAATCCTTGTGGTGTGCCAGCTCTGGGATAAACATTTAGCTGTTTCTTGTGAAATGTGAATTATACGTTAAACTTTTCTGCACAGCGATGATATTCTGGACAATAACAAATAAACTTAAACATGAAAGATAATTTTTTTTCCTTTTTTTCCCCCGCTTTTTCGATTGTCCAGAGGCTGCCTGTTGTGTTTAGAGCTTAAATTTCCCATGAATCGTTATTGCCTTCACTTGAGAAATCCATTGTGGATGCTTTATGATTTTTTCCTTCCTTTCCCTTTGCAATTGTTTGCTGTCACGCTTTCCTCGTATTTCTTTCACACTGTTTTTTTTTTTTTTTTTTTTTTGCATCCTGCATTCACTTTAAATTCTGCACAAACAGAAAAAGAAGATATTGCAGTAAGTTTACACAGAAGAAAAACACACACATACACTAGGTGTCTATATGTAGCTTCTTGTATGAGTAATGCCTGCGCGATGCACACTGCGGTGATTTACCTAGAAATAATGAATGTTTTATGTTTTCAGGTAAATATTTAAGTAGTGATTGTGGTTCTCAACTCAACGGTCCTGCTGTTTTATCAGCACCAGTACACTTGGTTTATCTAATCAACGTATTAACAGCCTTTACTTAATTTAAGGTGGGTTTGGTCAAGCAGGGAAAACACAAGGTAGGTCAGTGGTTAAGGTATTGGACTACTGATCAGAAGGTGACAGGTTCAAATTGGGCCATTGAACAAGGGCCTTAACCCTCAGATGTTTAATGAAATGAAAATGTAAGTTGCTCTGGGTAAGAGTGTTTGCCAAATTCTGTAAATTAACGTAAATGTAAAATACACAGGACAGTGGTCCTCTAGGAACGAGGTTGAGAACCACTGATTCGAACATAACTGTCGCCATCTAGTGATAAAAGATGTACATTGTCTTTTGTACTTATTTTATAATAAAATGGAAAATGACAAAGTAGTCTGAGATTCCACCAACACAAGTGTGTCCTTCAAATATCTTTCATTATTTCAACTAAATTATTTCTGAATAATAATGATTTTCACCACGATCTTAGGCTGCACAAACTTGAATGTACATGTATGCATATTTAGTATGTATGTATGTATGTATGTACACTACATGGGCGAATCAAATTAATATATAAATACAGTGTTGCACAATCTAATATTTCATGTCACCGCCTTTAGCGTTGATTACATCACACAACTGTGATGTGACAATCAAACCACATGACTTTTTTTTTTTTTCCCACCGCTCCAAAGTCAAATCTTTATGCTGCCCATGCAAACACTTTGACCCTTCTGAACGTGATTTTCAGAAGTATGTTAAGCCTTTAATAACTGACAAAATATGACATAAAATATTTGTTCTGAATATAAGTAATATATTTTGCACATGCCCAAGCTTGGTGAGGTTCCTCCCGCCGTGTGAAGTGGTGCACCTTAAGGTGGTTTAGCATTTCCTTACTACATATGTGGGGCGTTCGAGTCAAACCGGACTTGTGATGAAATTTATAGTGAATGAAGGTGTAAAACCTATGAGATTCACAGTCTGGTGAGGAGATTCTTCGCCACAGTAAAGCATTTAAATGGTGCAAAGTTCTAAAGAAGGCAGTACGTCCGTGAGTGACGATCCCGACTGAGGTGGCTTAGACCTCACTGCAGTCGTTCCCATTAACATTCAGGGAGTGGAACTTGAAAATGCTTGAAAATTTATGAATGACTTGTTTCCAAATTGCAGACGAGATGCATTTGTCTGTTGGAATTGTACACACGTTCATTCACCGACACCATTTACACATTACAGGAACTCATCCGGGAGTTATCGCCACGTCTCCGAACAGTCCTGACCTCGTCCCAAGCCTTTTCCACATGTATAGGTTCCTGGAAGGCCAGTGTTTCAGATGTGAAGCAGGCAGTCCAATCATGGCTCCGACATGATGAGAAAACTTTCTAGCTTGATGCTATCCAAGCACAAGTGAAAAAGCTGGGATAAGCGTATTAGTGCAGCATGGGATAATAATAATAATAATAATAATAATAATAATAATAATACATTTTATTCATAAGCACCTTTTAACACCCAAGGACACTGTACAAAAAACAATCAACAATACAAATATAAAATACAAGCAACCAAACGACACAAAAATCAAGCATGTACAAAAGAAAACAGTGAATTTAAGGAGAGTAAGCTTTAGTAAATAGATGGGTTTTGAGTCTGGTTTTAAAGAGAGAGAGAGAGAGAGAGAATCTAAATGACGGATGTCAGGTGGAAGGGAGTTCCAAAGAATGAGCGCAGAGCGATTGAATGCTCTACTCCCCATAGTACTGAGATGGGCAGAGGGTACGGCCAAGCGAATAGAAGAAGGGGTTTTGGTAATGATGCGAGCTGCTGAGTTTAGGACAAGGTGTAGCTCATGGAGGGATTTCTGGGGAAGACCAAGGGGAAGAGAATTGCAGTAGTCAAAACGAGAGGACACCAAACTGTGGACAAGGACAGAAGTAGAATGGGTGGAGAGAGAGGGACGAAGACGATTAATATTGCGCAGATGGAAGTGGGCAGAGCGAGTAATATTGTTAATGTGAGATTGGAATCATAATGAGCTATCGAGCATGACTCTTAACTTGATGGGATGGAGAAACTGACGAACTGTCAATTGTGAGAGTAAAACTGTTGACTTTGGATAGTAAAGATTTGGTGCCGATGAGAAGCATTCCTGTTTCATCCGTATTTAATTTAAGGAAATTGTGGCTAAACCAAGACTTTATTTCATGAAGGCAGTTAGTAAGGGAGGAGGGTGGAAGTGAGGAATTAGGATGGCAAGAGAGATAGAGATGGGCGTCATCAGCAAAACAGTGAAAATGGATATTTAATTTACGAAAGATATTACCAAGTGGGAGAAGGGGCCCCAGGACAGAACCCTGGGGAACACCGGTAGTAACAGGGGAATCTAGAGAAATAAAGGAAGCTTTTACTCTCATAACTGTATTCTGTTATTCTGCACAATGCAAAGTCCAGCCCCTCATACATTTTTTTTGTTGTTGTCGTTGAGAAAATCAAGGCATCACACCTATGAAATAACACACACAAAATGAATTAAGCAATAATTATAATTAATTTGATATTGTGCTGGTGGTGTAATGGGTAACACTGTCACGTTGCACGTTCAGGGTCTGGGTTCGATTCGGGTTCTGTGTACATGGAGTTAGCATGTTCTCTTGTGGGTACTCGGTTTCCTCCTACAGGCCAAAGACATGCAGATTAGGCTAACTGGTGTTCCCACATTGCCCGTAGTTTGTGAGTGTGTGAATGTCATACAATGTCGTGTATATATCAAATAAATCAAATCACTACATTATGTTCAGACAAACAACTGGCTTTAATACATGTCTCAAGTCAAAGTGTCATTAAATATGGTATAAAAATAAACACAAGAGGGAAGTGGACAAAAGGAAGCGACCAGATAGACGATAGACACGGCCAGCGAATGTCTGCTGCATGGCCATACAATTGTGACGAGCAAAAAAAATCTACACATTTGTTTAATAGTGCAATAAAATCAATGTATATAGGATGGAAGGTGATCACGATGACATCGACTCTGCGTCTCCAAACGCTCAGACTAGAAGCAGCTGAACAAGTGTACAAAGTGTTCTCTGTTTATTCTTTAAAGGTTTGGCTTTACATTGTTATAATGGTCAGCTTTTTATTTATATTCCTATTCATTTATTTTTGCATCTGACATCATTTTCATAGTTTACAAGTGGACAAAAGGAACGAAGACAAGTTGGATATTGTTTCTCTCATTCAAGGCATCCGTCTTTTTTCCGCAAGTGTCCTATGGAAGTCTGAAATGCCAAGCCTGTTTTGGTCACCCCCGGTACGAGGCCGAAACCAAAACGAGTCAAGAGTGATGTAAAAACTCAGTCCACTGAACATGCACGTGATTGGCCAACAACTCGGCGTCCGCACCAATCAAACGGCAGGGATGAAGGGGCAGAGTCCTCGTCCCAGGTTGGTTCGCCAGGGCTCAGACGGCAGGCAGTCTCTTAGACGCCGAAGATTTCCCCTGGAGACGAATACAGTAGGAAAGGGGAAACGTGAGAGGGGGAAAGACGACAGAGGGGAGTGTAATCTAGAAAGTGAAAGCTGAGTTGGACGAATGGATCGCGCGCTAGTTTGGCATTTATTGTAAGGGAGAGGAAATGCGCTGTTGGAAAATGCTCAACTCATTGCCTCACGTTGAGCCGCATTACACCACCACAACCTCTACGGATAATATTCCTTACTTCTCCAACTGTATCATTCAATTACACACATCGAGGTGAGGATGATAGGAAATGATTCACTTTACCTGGAAGCACTGCTGACCTTCAAAACAAATTCTTACTTTTCTGTGGACAAGAAGAGAATCAGAGACAGAGAAAGAGAGAGAGAGAGAGAGGGAGCAAAGGAATTAGAAATCAGCAAATTTATAGTAGCTATGGTTTCTTCATCAGGTAAAAAGCCTGACATGAATAATCATACCCACATTTCATGCTTGCGTGTGTCTGTGTGAATGAATATGTCTCTGTGTGTGCGCACGTGTGTATGTGTGTACGTATTTGACATGAGTATACCTCCATGTATGTGTCTTTGTATGTATACAGTATGTATGTGTGTAAACAGTTGTGGAATAGTAGTATTGCTGATAATCTCTTGTGTGTTAATGTTCTTGTCATTTCAGTTGTTTCCATTAGGGGTCACCACAGCAGATTATCTGATTTGTTTTTTTTCCCCTTCATTTGTAGCACAGGTTTTATGCCAGATTGCTTATCTGATGCAGCTCTTCAATTTTTTTATTCATGCTTACGACCAGGGTTAAAGGTGTCCTGCAACCTCAGTAGCTGTGTATGTAAATCGACTGGGATGCAAACCTGGGCCTTCTGCATAGCTGGCGAGAAGGTTATCACTGAGACAATAATGTCTGTAGTGGACAAACAGTTCAATGTTATTTGTAGTATAGTGAATAAATAGATTTTGATTAGTTGTATTAGAGAGAATAAATAAATTATATATATATATTAGTTCAATTCAAATTAACCTTTTTTTAATAATATAAATATTATATTAAATATATTAATATACAGTTTTCTGTGGATCTGTGGTATACGGTAATAAAGTGTACAGTCTAGCTTTTTTTTTTTTTTTTTTTTTTTACCAATAGAGTATTTAACTGTTTTTCTGTGTACTTGTAGTATAATTAAATAAATAGTTTTGTGTCATTGGAGTATGGTTAATAATTTTTTTTTTTGTGTAACATTAGTACAGTCATTAAACAGTTTTTATTTACAGGATGGGCCATTTTATATGGATACACCTTAATAAAATGGGAATGGTTGGTGATATTAACATCCTGTTTGTGGCACATTAGTATATGTTGAGGGGGCAAACTTTTCAAGATGGGTGGTGACATGGTGGCCATTTGGAAGTCGGCCATCTTGGATCCAACTTTTGTTTTTTTCAATAGGAAGAGGGTCATGTGACGCATCAAACTTATTGGGAATTTCACAAGAAAAACACTGGTGTGCTTGGTTTTAACGTAACTTTATTCTTTCATGAGTTATTTACAAGTTTCTGTCCACTTATAAAATGTGTTCAGTGTGCTGCCCATTGTGATGGATTGTCAATGCAACCCTCTTCTCCCACTCTTCACACACTGATAGCAACACCGCAGGAGAAATGCCAGCACAGGCTTCCAGTATCCGTAGTTTCAGGTGCTGCACATCTCGTATCTTCACATGAACAGTTTCCTAAAAAGTGGATTGGTCGTCGTGGGCCAGTTGAATGGTCAATCTCAAGGGTCATCTGAAGGCAATTGTCTATGGTGTGAAGATACGAGATGTGCAGCACCTGAAACTACGGATACTGGAAGCCTGTGCTGGCATTTCTCCTGGGGTGTTGCTATCAGTGTGTGAAGAGTGGGAGAAGAGGGTTGCATTGACAATCCATCACAATGGGCAGCACATTGAGCACATGTTATAAGTGGCCAGAAACTTGTAAATAACTCATGAAAGAATAAAGTTACGTTAAAACCAAGCACACCATTGTTTTTCTTGTGAAATTCCCAATAAGTTTCAGGGTGTCAGGGGTAGCTCAGTGGTTAAGGCATTGGACTACGGTTCGGAAGGTCCCAGGTTCAAGTCCCACTACCACCAAGTTGTCCCTGTTGGGCCCTTGAGCAAGACCCTTAACCCCAACTGCTCAGATGTATAATGAGATAAAAATGTAAGTTGCTCTGGATAAGGGTGTCTGCCAAATGCCTAGATGTAGATGTAGAAGTTTGATGTGTCACATGACCCTCTTCCTATTGAAAAAACAAAAGTTGGATCCAGGATGGCCACCATGGTCACCACCCATCTTGAAAAGTTTGCCCCCTCACATATACTAATGTGCCACAAACAGGACGTTAATATCACCAACCATTCCCATTTTATTAAGGTGTATCCATATAAATGGCCCACCCTGTAGTTGCAGTATATTTAATAAAGGTTTATTTTGTATTTTAGTATAGTTAATAAACAGTTTTCGTGGATGTGTAGTATAGTTAAACAGTACCGTGTAGCTGCAGTATACTGTAGTTAATAAACACTTTTTTGTAGAGTTCTATTATAATTAATAAACAGTGTTTTGTAGCTATAATATAGATAATAAACCAATTTTTGTAGCTGTAGTATAGTTAATAAACAGGTTTTGCCGCTGTAGTATAGTTAATAAACCGTTTTAGTAGCTGTAGTATAGTTAATAAACCGTTTTTGTAGCTGTAGTATAGTTAATAAACCATTTTTGTAGCTGTAGTATAGTTAATAAACCGTTTTGTAGCTGTAGTATAGTTAATAAACTGTTTTGTAGCTGTAGTATAGTTAATAAACCGTTTTAGTAGCTGTAGTATAGTTAATAAACCGTTTTAGTAGCTGTAGTATAGTTAATAAACCGTTTTTGTAGCTGTAGTATAGTTAATAAACCATTTTTGTAGCTGTAGTATAGTTAATAAACCGTTTTGTAGCTGTAGTATAGTTAATAAACTGTTTTGTAGCTGTAGTATAGTTAATAAACCGTTTTTGTAGCTGTAGTATAGTTAATAAACCGTTTTAGTAGCTGTAGTATAGTTAATAAACCGGTTTTGTAACTGTAGTATAGTTAATAAACCGGTTTTGTAGCTGTAGTATAGTTAATAAACACTTTTTTGTAGAGTTCTATTATAATTAATAAACAGTGTTTTGTAGCTATAATATAGATAATAAACCATTTTTTGTAGCTGTAGTATAGTTAATAAACAGGTTTTGCCGCTGTAGTATAGTTAATAAATCATTTTTGTAGCTCTAGTATAGTTAATAAACCGTTTTAGTAGCTGTAGTATAGTTAATAAACCGTTTTAGTAGCTGTAGTATAGTTAAAACGGTTTTTTGTAGCTGTAGTATAGTTAATAAACTGTTTTTGTAGCTGTAGTATAGTTAAAACGTTTTTTGTAGCTGTAGTATAGTTAATAAACCGTTTTAGTAGCTGTAGTATAGTTAAAACAGTTTTTTGTAGCTGTAGTATAGTTAATAAACCGTTTTAGTAGCTGTAGTATAGTTAATAAACCATTTTTGTAGCTGTAGTATAGTTAATAAACCCTATTATTAGCTGTAGTATAGTTAATAAACGGTTTTTGTAGCTGTAGTATAGTTAATAAACCGTTTTAGTAGCTGTAGTATAGTTAATAAACCGTTTTTGTAGCTGTAGTATAGTTAATAAACCCTATTATTAGCTGTAGTATAGTTAATAAACCGTTTTAGTAGCTGTAGTATAGTTAATAAACCGTTTTAGTAGCTGTAGTATAGTTAATAAACCGTTTTAGTAGATATAATATAGATAATAAACCATTTTTTGTAGCTGTAGTATAGTTAATAAACAGGTTTTGCCGCTGTAGTATAGTTAATAAACCGTTTTAGTAGCTGTAGTATAGTTAATAAACCGTTTTTGTAGCTGTAGTATAGTTAAAACGTTTTTTTGTAGCTGTAGTATAGTTAATAAACCGTTTTAGTAGCTGTAGTATAGTTAAAACAGTTTTTTGTAGCTGTAGTATAGTTAATAAACCGTTTTAGTAGCTGTAGTATAGTTAATAAACCATTTTTGTAGCTGTAGTATAGTTAATAAACCGTTTTTGTAGCTGTAGTATAGTTAATAAACCCTATTAGTAGCTGTAGTATAGTTAATAAACCGTTTTAGTAGCTGTAGTATAGTTAATAAACCGTTTTAGTAGCTGTAGTATAGTTAATAAACCGTTTTAGTAGCTGTAGTATAGTTAATAAACCATTTTTGTAGCTGTAGTATAGTTAATAAACCGTTTTAGTAGCTGTAGTATAGTTAATAAACTGTTTTAGTAGCTGTAGTATAGTTAATAAACCGTTTTAGTAGCTGTAGTATAGTTAATAAACCGTTTTAGTAGCTGTAGTATAGTTAATAAACCGTTTTAGTAGCTGTAGTATAGTTAATAAACCATTTTTGTAGCTGTAGTATAGTTAATAAACCGTTTTAGTAGCTGTAGTATAGTTAATAAACTGTTTTAGTAGCTGTAGTATAGTTAATAAACCGTTTTTGTAGCTGTAGTATAGTTAATAAACCGTTTTAGTAGCTGTAGTATAGTTAATAAACCGTTTTAGTAGCTGTAGTATAGTTAATAAACCGTTTTAGTAGCTGTAGTATAGTTAATAAACTGTTTTAGTAGCTGTAGTATAGTTAATAAACCGTTTTAGTAGCTGTAGTATAGTTAATAAACCATTTTTGCAGCTGTAGTATAGTTAATAAACCGTTTTGTAGCTGTAGTATAGTTAATAAACCGTTTTAGTAGCTGTAGTATAGTTAATAAACCATTTTTGCAGCTGTAGTATAGTTAATAAACCGTTTTAGTAGCTGTAGTATAGTTAATAAACCGTTTTAGTAGCTGTAGTATAGTTAATAAACACTTTTTTGTAGAGTTCTATTATAATTAATAAACAGTGTTTTGTAGCTATAATATAGATAATAAACCAATTTTTGTAGCTGTAGTATAGTTAATAAACAGGTTTTGTCGCTGTAGTATAGTTAATAAACCGTGTTTATAGCTGTAGTATAGTTAATAAACCGTTTTAGTAGCTGTAGTATAGTTAATAAACCGTTTTTGTAGCTGTAGTATAGTTAATAAACCGTTTTAGTAGCTGTAGTATAGTTAATAAACCGTTTTAGTAGCGGTAGTATAGTTAATAAAGCATTTTTGTAGCTCTAGTATAGTTAATAAACTGTTTTTTGTAGCTGTAGTATAGTTAAAAAATTTCTTGTAGTTGTTGACACATACAGTATGGTTAATTAGTAGTTGTGGATTGGGCATAGAATCATGCATAAAGAGGTGTAAGATTGCTGTGGTAGAGTTGAATAGTTGCGGTCCTACCTTCTTTTTGGCCTGCAGGAGTTCCTGGTAGGCACTGGATCTGATGAAACGGCTGTATGAGTCACTCTTCATTAGCTTATAGATGTGTTCCTGAAACACACACACCCACACACTTCAGAGTAGCTTGTGGTGATGCGGACTAAACTGATAATTTAAAACACTACTTTTACTCTTGTGTCCCTGCTGAGTTAAACAAATCTTTGTAGCTAATTGATCTTGAAACAGGGTCAATTAAATGAAATTGACTGCTAAGGGCCACTGCTAAGAGATACTCCAATCTCTGCACCTGTGCATCCTCAAACGCGTAGCGGCCAGGGTCCTTGACATTCTGCGTGGTTTTGTCGTAGCTCTTGGAATCGACGTTGATTGCGCTGGGAGCTCCTGGAGCCAAAAACTCTTGCCAAATCTCCTGCACGCGAGATGGCACTTCCCTAATGGGCCTCTTCTTCAGCTCCTGCACAGCCAGCCAGAACCTGACGGAGAGAGGTAACAAAGACATTTTTACAACAATATGATTTTTTTTTTTTATTTAAGCATGCTTTTTTAGACAGTTTGTTTGTGTACAAAGGTGTAAATCTGTGCAATGCATCTGGCTCTAAGCTGGATAAGCAGTGTGGTCAGGTGTGTGGTTTTTCCACAGGATTGGGATAATTTTTAATAGAAAGCAGAGTCTTTTTTATTATTCATTCCATTGATTTTGTTTACATAAATAATAATGTACAATAACTTCTCTTGTAATTATTTACAATGATTTCTCTTTTTATATTTCTTGTTAGGGAGATGAACTAACACGAAAGTGCTGTTAGTGCTGGAAAATGCATTATTCTTCACCAAACTGTTGTTGGATTGTTGGAAGAAGTTGCTGTTGGAGGGTGTTTTGGTACCATTCTTTATTCATGGCTGTGTTTTGGGGCAAAATTGTGAGTGAGCCCACTCCCTTGGATGAGAAGCAACCCCACACATGAATGGTCTCAGGATGCTTTACTGTTGGCATGACACAGGACTGATGGTAGCGTCACCTTTTCTTCTCCGGACAAGCCTTTTTCCAGATGCCCCAAACAATCGGAAAGAGGCTTCATGCGAGAATATGACTTTGCCCCAGTCCTCACCAGTCCATTCGCCATACTTTTTACTGACCTTCTTGACACCAGGCCATCTTCCAAAAGTCTTGGCCTCACTGTGCGTGCAGATGCGCTCACACCTGCCTGCTGCCGTTCCTGAGCAGCTCTGCACTGGTGGCACTCCGATCCCGCAGCTGAATCCTCTTTAGGAGACGATCCTGGCACTTGCTGGACTTTCTCGGACACCCTGAAGCCTTCTTAACAAGAATTGAATCTCTTTCCTTGAAGTTCTTGATGATCCTATAAATTGTTGATTTAGGTGCAATCTTAGTAGCCACAATATCCTTGCCTGTGAAGCCATTTTTATGCAACGCAATGAAGGCTGCACACGTTTCTTTGCAGGTCACCATGGTTAACAATGAAAGAACAATGATTTCAAGCATCACCCTCCTTTTAACATGTCAAGTCTGCCATTCTAACCCAATCAGCCTGACATAATGATCTCCAGCCTTGTGCTCGTCAACATTCTCACCTGAGTTAACAAGACGATTACTGAAATGATCTCAGCAGCTCCTTTAATGACAGCAATGAAATGCAGTGGAAAGTTTTTTTGGGGGATTAAGTTAATTTTCATGGCAAAGAAGGACTATGCAATTCATCTGATCATCTTCATAACATTCTGGAGTATGTGCAAATTGCTATTATAAAAACTTAAGCAGCAACTTTTC
>QNUK01000061.1:105000-122500 GCA_013621035.1 Clarias magur | reverse complement strand
AATAAAGTTAGCATAATGCAAGCAACATGCTAGTCTGCTTAACGTCATGCTAGCAACATGCTAATCACACTAGCATCATGTTATCAACAGGCTAATCATATTAGCATCAGGCTAACAACATGCTAATGCTAATTATGCTATAGTTAGCAACATGCTAGCAACATGCTAATATTGTTAGACTAATGCTAGCAACAGGCTAATAGAGTTAGCATAATGCCAGCAACATGCTAATCATGTTAGCATAATGCCAGCAACATGCTAATGATGTTGCAAGGGGGCGTGGCTTATGAGCATCTTGATAAATGTGAAAGACTGATTGGTTGCCTGAGTAAAATGAGCCCACCCCCATGTCTCTACGACACTGGGATCCACAGTTCAGTTTCAAAGTTCCTATGGAAGTTACCACTGCATGTTAATTGCCCCCTGCTGGGGGAGTTTACCACTCGCCCCTTAGAAAAGTCATGTCAAGCCCCCTTTCCCCGAATAAGCCGAACGATTTGACACCTTTTTCATGTGTCTACGACAAACGGTACAGGACTAGTTATGCGCAAAAATCTCCATTATAAGTCAGAGGGGCAAATTTAGTCACGTCTTGCCCAGTCAGGTTGTATCAATGTTAAGTCTATGGGATTTCTTTGGGAGGTTAATTTCCCCCTGTGGGACAATTTACCCCCCACCCCTTAGAAAATGTTCTGACACAACTTGCAAACCTCTTCAAATCTGGTAAATTAGAAATTTCTACTAAATTCTTGCTCTGCGTCAGAATTTGTCAAAGTTGGTCTCAATGTTAATTAAGTCTATGGGATTTTTGGGGGCGATTAATTGCCCCCTGTGGGGGCAGTTTACTGTCCACCCCTTAGAAAAGTCATAGCACCCCATTCCCAGATAACTAAATAAACAAATGCAGTAAACAATCAAATGAATAAATGACATGTTTACACTGTACGTAGGCTCATTAGTAAAAGAAGCTTGGTGTGTGTGTGTGTGTGTGTGTGTGTGTGTGTGTGTGTGTGTGTGTGTGTGTGTGTGTGTGTTTTCAGTGCATGAAATGCAGTTTGACAAAGAATTTCATTATGATTCATAACAATCACTTAATCAGGCTCTAATTATGGGCATGAGACTCTCACAGAGAGAGAGAGAGAGAGAGAGAGACTTTAGCATTTTTTCTGTTACACAAGACACACTACACAATAAAATCAAGATGACTAAATGAATAAACAAATGAATAAATAAATAAATAATACTGTCTCTCAAAATAATAATTCATTTTTTTGCTCTCACTTATAAATATATATTTATTTATTTTTACTCACTGCTTAATCCTGTGCAGGATCGTGGGACGCCTGGAGCCTGTCCCAGGGGACTTGGGGCACTAGACAGGGTACACCATGGACAGGGTGCCAATCCATCACAAGGCACACACACACACACACACACACACACACACACACACACACACACACACACACACACACTCGCAGAAAAATCTAAAGAGTAAAATCTACATGAAATAACTTTAAGATGCTCTGCAAAGATCACACACAGTGATTGCTGACAACGGACTTATCAAATCATGACCAACACATCATCTGAAAGCAGAATGGATGTTTGACCTCAGGGTATAAAATAGAGAGAAAAGAATTCACGACGACGATTCCAGCAACGTTCTTCGTTAACAGTGTCCGTCACTCCGTCATGGAGTGTCCACCGTCTTTTCTTATTTAAGACTTTCATACTGGCACATCTGTTCAGCAGCTTACTTGACCCTGTTGCAATGTTCTTTCAGTCTAACGGAGGACCCTGACGTCTGGGGTGATGTCCTCTCTGATGGCCTGCCAGGTCATCACAGTACATCAGGCAGTGCACAGCAGTGAGACTGGACACCAGGCCTTCAGGAATGTCAGGTCTCCATTTTTCAGCAGCAGGGTCAGGACGTGCGTCCTGCAGCTCCTTCATACTGTACGTTCTTGAAGGACTTTGAAAACATCCTGATCCATTGCCGCACAGAAGACCTTGTGGAGACCATGTATGTCTGGCACCCATCCATTCTCCGTACCTCGAAGAGTCTCCTGATGCTCTCGGCTTTATGTCTAATTCCTTGGCAGGTGCTCTGGGAGCTCCGCTGCACCGCTCATTGTTAAAGAGTGTCGAGTAGAATCTCAATGAAATTTTGTTCAAGTCCAAAAAAGAACCTACAGAGAGCATCCATCTCACTGAAGTGTGAGCAGACCAAGTGCCCCCTTTCCTGGGATGCCCAACAGGGCTTTCTTGTTTTTGTGGAATTTAATATGCTCATGATCTAATGGTCTCCAACGCTGGAGCACCACTAGTCCAATCTCTTTCCAGAGCTTTCAGAGATCTAGCAATGTCTCTAATGGCACAGAGAGTGTACTGCTGACGAAAAACTCCAGATTGTGCTGATGCTGATGTGCTTCCACCACCACTGTAGAGATCTGAAAGCCACCTTATCTAGTTTAAGAACATTACAGAAATAAATAAAAGACTCTCAAAAATCATTTTTAGGTTCACGTCACCTCTACTGATGACGTGTTGTGATCAGAAACACCGACTGGAACGGAATTAGTCTTGCCATGGAGAGTGTGTTATTCATGCAGTGCGCTTGTGTGTATACTGTCTCCGTTTTTCATTTGACACTTTCCATATATCTCTTAGTTCATAGGCCTCTATCATCTCCCACAGATGTTTACGTGAGGCCACAAGACGTTCTGCGTGGCCATGTTATCAGTTCGCAATTAAAACCCCCACCCAGACGTGTGTCAGCGCTGCTGGAGTTCGCGATTACTCTGTCCAGCTTATCGAAAAACAAAACAAAACAAAAAAGATAACACATAGCATTTTCTCCACAGCACTGGTGGGAGAACACACACAGATACAAGCAAACGTGTAAAAGCTTCTTGTTGAAATCCTCTTCGACCTACAGTAGGATCATCGTAGCATCAGTGTGCTTCTGCTTCACTACTCCATACAGCTGCGTTCTCTTACTCAGCTTCTTGCTCTGTTAATAGTCAGACTCACGACATTAATACTACGGATTAAAAATAGAGTGTAGATGAACGTAACGAGTCATGAAATCTGTTCCAGGACCAGCTGTGTCAAACACGCTGTAGCTCATCATCAGTGGTTTCTTTATTTGCACCAGTAATCATCTCTTTTAGATTTTTTAAAGCTTTTTCTCTTCTAAAAAGTTGGCTTGTGGTTGCTTGTTGTTGGACATTTGGCTTTGGCTAGATGGGATTTTTGATGCTCTCTGCAGTGTGTGCACCAGCAAGCGGTTCTTCTTCTAAACTGCCATTGGACACGGAATCCATTTGTAAATGTGTATTTTAATCATCCTCCATCGTGACGTCTCCTCGTCTCCCCCAGTGCTGGTGTGGTGACCGGTGTTCCTGAGCGATGGCGCTGCACCCTTGTACCTTCCTCCCGCACCAGAATCCACTGTGGGTTTTTGTTCCACAGCCAAGCAGAACATCTCCTGTTCCTGTTCAGCTAGACAGGGACTTTGCATAACTGGTTGAGCCGAGCATCGCTGGTTCACCTTAATAGTACAGCACTTGGCTGCTTGCCGCCTACTTATCACAGCTACCTCAAGCTAGCTAGTTTAGCTGTAGTTTAGCTAAAATGCTACAGTTATATATGCTAAAGTTACTTTGCATTTGATTGAACTCCATCATCCGTACCCTAAACATTGTCCTTCCAATTGGCCACACCACTAATAATGCATAATTTTATGGCTTAATATAATTGAAACTGATGATTTAAATAATAATTTATGGTCATGGAATCTAGCTACTGATACCTGTTTTTGTACCAGGATGTAAACTTGTTATAAATGTGAACATTTTACCATGGGGCTCTTTGTTGATTCACTTTTGGAGCCAGCTCCTAGTGGCCATTTGAGAAACTGCATGTGTTGGCACTTGGGCATTGGACACATTTTTCAGAAAAAGAATTGAGAAATTTGACCACCAATCACTTTGATGGGCCTCACATGCTACACTCACCTTTCTGCTGTGGATGTGTAGAGAGCTAGAGTCAGAAAGAGAGAAATGCAGAGAAAAAGAGAGTTGAAGGGAGAGACACAGACACAGAAAGAGAGAGAGAGAGAGACAGAGCGACAGACAGACAGAGACAAGTTGAGGTGTTTTCAAAGTTGTGGTGTTTTGTTAGAGATGTTCATGGTGACATTGGATGTGGAAAGCTCAGCCACTCGGTGGTTCCTTCATGGTCACCTTTAGACATTTCTACTCGAGTCTCCACGGGGCAGATTGAGGGGTAACTTGGGTCATGACTCCTTTCACCCATATTCCATCCTTGGTCGACTGACGAGGTTTCACTTTGCTGCTTTGTTCATTCAACACACACTTGACGCCATGGCGGGGAGACGCTGTCTGAGCCAGCCTCAGACGCCATGACGTCTCACTCTGAGCTATTGTCTGACACTAAAATTGCTATCAACTAAAAAGCAGCTGTCTGAAGTGTTAGAGAGAGAGAGAGAGAGAGAGCGAGAGAGAGCGACAGACAGAAAGACGGACAGATGGAGAGAAACACAGAGAGACAGATAGACATTAAGAAAGAGAGCGCGAGATAGATAGCGGGAGAGAGAGAGTAAAAATGAGAATTGAGAAAAGCTGAAGTGGACAGAGGGACTCATAAAGTGATAAGACATGTTGAGAGACAGAAAACAAGACCCTACGACCCTACTGTAGCACACACACACACACACACACACACACACACACACACACACACACATGCTCTGATGTTCAAAGCTATGTTTGTTTTTCTTCACTAATGAAGTTCCTCTTGGCTCGCTGTGATGCTGACCTCTCCATCAACCGTATTACACAACTCATCACACACACACACACACACACACACACACACACACACACACACACACACACACACACACACAATTCATTAAACTCAATACACTGGTTAATTGCAGTGGGAGGGGTTTGGTTACAGTGTATTTTAGTGGGAGGGGTTTTGGTTACAGTGTCATGTAGTGGGAGGGGTAGAAATGTAGAAATGTAATTCAGTGGGAGGGGTTTGGTTAAAATGTAATTTAGTGGGAGGGGTTATGGTTAAAGTATTTGGAGGGGTTTTGGTTACAGTGTAATTTAGTGGGAGGGGTTTTGGATACAGTGTATTTTAGTGGGAGGGGTTTGGTTAAAATGTAATTTAGTGGGAGGGGTTTTGGTTACAGTGTCATGTAGTGGGAGGGGTTTTGGTTACAATGTAATTTAGTGGGAGGGGTTTTGGTTACAATGTAATTTAGTGGGAGGGGTTTTGGATACAGTGTCATGTAGTGGGAGGGGTTTGGTTAAAATGTAATTTAGTGGGAGGGGTTATGGTTAAAGTATTTGGAGGGGTTTTGGTTACAGTGTAATTTAGTGGGAGGGGTTTTGGATACAGTGTCATGTAGTGGGAGGGGTAGAAATGTAGAAATGTAATTCAGTGGGAGGGGTTTGGTTAAAATGTAATTTAGTGGGAGGGGTTTTGGTTACAGTGTCATGTAGTGGGAGGGGTTTGGTTAAAATGTAATTTAGTGGGAGGGGTTTTGGATACAGTGTATTTTAGTGGGAGAGGTTTTGGTTAAAATGTAATTTAGTGGGAGGGGTTATGGTTAAAGTATTTGGAGGGGTTTTGGTTACAGTGTAATTTAGTGGGAGGGGTTTTGGATACAGTGTATTTTAGTGGGAGGGGTTTGGTTAAAATGTAATTTAGTGGGAGGGGTTTTGGTTACAGTGTCATGTAGTGGGAGGGGTTTGGTTAAAATGTAATTTAGTGGGAGGGGTTTTGGATACAGTGTATTTTAGTGGGAGGGGTTTTGGTTAAAATGTAATTTAGTGGGAGGGGTTTTGGATACAGTGTATAGTGGGAGGGGTTTGGTTAAAATGTAATTTAGTGGGAGGGGTTTTGGTTACAGTGTCATGTAGTGGGAGGGGTTTGGTTAAAATGTAATTTAGTGGGAGGGGTTTTGGATACAGTGTATTTTAGTGGGAGGGGTTTTGGTTAAAATGTAATTTAGTGGGAGGGGTTATGGTTACAATGTAATTTAGTGGGAGGGGTTTTGGTTACAGTGTCATGTAGTGGGAGGGGTTTGGTTAAAATGTAATTTAGTGGGAGGGGTTTTGGATACAGTGTATTTTAGTGGGAGGGGTTTTGGTTAAAATGTAATTTAGTGGGAGGGGTTATGGTTAAAGTATTTGGAGGGGTTTTGGTTACAGTGTAATTTAGTGGGAGGGGTTTTGGATACAGTGTCATGTAGTGGGAGGGGTAGAAATGTAGAAATGTAATTCAGTGGGAGGGGTTTGGTTAAAATGTAATTTAGTGGGAGGGGTTATGGTTAAAGTATTTGGAGGGGTTTTGGTTACAGTGTAATTTAGTAGCACCATTATGCTTCTGTCTTCTGAACACGTATGCAGAGTTTCTTAATAAACCGCCTAATTGGCCAACAAATACATGCTACATTATGTCCTACATCCTGATATAGATAAATGCTGTATATATATATATATATATATATATATATATATATATATATATATATATATATATATATATATATATATATATATATAGATGTACGCTGTACATTTTCCTTCTAAGACAGGAAGCCGTGACAAAATAATGCTTTTTTAAACTGCGGAATGCTTATCTGACTTCCCTTAACGCTCGGTCAATTAGCGCAGCATCGTGCGACTTGATTATTTTGCCCTAATCATGCGAGTAGGATATCCTATGTGAACGACACTCAAGGCTGAGGTAAAAATATCAGCACTGATTAAAAGACTGCGCTGGGGTTCAGGGCTAATTTTAACTCCAAACTTCCTAACAAGTCTACTGAGATCTGCTGCAAGATTTCTCACACCTTGGTCATAAAAAGACAGCCACAATAGAAATACAGCCACTAGGCATTAGTTTGCATAATGCTAAAGATTGTACTGTCCCATTAGCGTTTTGCTACCATCCTAGCAAGTATTAACAAGAAACAACCTGTCAGGTTGTATATTTTTCCCCAAAAAGCTAGCATTAGCAATAAAAATTATGACTTATCCCAAAATTCCCAATTCACACGGAAAATCCTAAACAAGCTCTTTTTTAGACATTTGCGCTGATAGCACGGACGCTTTACATTACAAACAGATAAGATAATTAAAAAAAAAATTTTCATTTTAATTCACTATCTGTTATCCTGTCCAGTTATAGGCAAGACTGATTTTTCTTGTCAGTGAATCTGTGTTTCAATAAGTCATAACAACGATTTTAGTCATAACAACGATTTTAGTCTTTTATTCAGAACATCAGCGTTTGAATCAATGGATCATTTGTTCACGACTCTGAATCGTTCCACCCTTATTTATTGAATCAATGGTTAAATTACTGAACCTTTCGGTCTTAACTCTGATTTTTTCCTGCTTTATTTCATGGACTCATTAAATCATTTGGTCATGATAAATCACTGAATCTGATGATCAACACTCATTCCTCACACATTCTGCTGGCCAGGCTTTAAATCACCGAATCCTTGATTTATTCCTGCCTCATTCAGTGGATCAGTGTCTGTGTCCGTGAGTCAATTTGTCATAAATTACATTCATTCAGTGAACCATTATTTGAATCAGTGAATCATTTAGTCGGTTATAAAATAAATAAATAAATAAAAAGATTTATCAGCTTTACCCATATTTATTACGCTTATTATTTGGTGAGTCAGGATCTAAACCTTTGACTCTTTTGGTGATGATATGAATTCATTTGTAACTGATTCAGTGGCTCAGTGTTTGAATCAGCAAGTCAGATGACATGGTCATGACCGAGGCTGTTCAAGTGAATTTGACTTGAAGCTGATTTGTTGTACTTGTGCATGCAGCAGTAGTGTGTACCGGTCTGGATGTGAAAATGACCCGATAACCTTATTGCAAAATAATACAAAACTACAACAAGTGGATATTTTACATAGTTTAAGCAGATGAATTTGAATGAATCATTTACCTAAATTGATTTAAATGACTCAAGGCTGATCCAATTATCTAGCGAGGTTAGGATCATGCGTCAGTGCTGATTTTGCAGATTCCTGCTCCATTCTTATGTGTCCAGTTTACTTAATTCTTTCATGTGTGCATCATTTCAACAATAAATTAAGCTGACTCTTTTAAGAATCATGTTTTAGTGCTGAAAAACACCCTCCTACCATTAAGTATTCAAATATACAAAAAATCTGTGTGTGTGTGTGTCAGCTGCTACTCTATACACAAGCTTGTGTAAGCCATTAGCATTAAGCCATGCTGCATTCCTGCACCGTGAACCAACAACGCATGACTTAATGACGTGCTGTGCGCTGAGGCTGATAGAGAGATGAGCCTGGCATGCACGTCATCCTGACAGCGCTGTTCTTTAAGGGTTCCCAATATATTTGTCCTCTCCTTGATTATTTTCTACTACACTCCATACATCAGTGTAATCTGGTTACTGGGTGGAGACCCTGGGAAGATATTCATGTCATCACTGATAAGTGGTGATGAGCTACAGCAGGAGATCTGGCACTTCATCCTGGTCCTTAACGTAAAAGGTCTTTTTTCCGATGTCTTATCTATTCGAGGTTCCCCAACAGCATGGAGATTTACTTTAGAGCAGGTTTGTGGGTGTGACGAAGCAGTTACTGGTTCCACCTTTAGGTTCCCCAGTCATAAAACGTTAGATAAAATAATCTGTATGATGGATGTAAGAAAGAAGAATGTCCATGACTGAAGAGGTGTGAAACTGTGAAGTGTGTGTTCTGTTTCGCTGAGAGTTTAGCCAGGTTTATCTTTCACGTTCCATCAGAAACCTTCAGCATGAACTTAAAATTCTTGCTGAATACCTTTTCAGTAATGTGCACACTTATTCCTTCTGTGAATCGATAATTGATCATTTTGTCAAATTAGACAATTATTGGAAATTCTTTATTAATTAAATAGAAGTATTACTTGAATTTCTAATCATTTATAACCCATGTAAATACACACGTGGACAAAATTGTTGGTACCCTTTGGTCAATGAAAGAAAAACTCATAATGGTCACAGAAATAACTTTAACCTGACAAAAGTAATAATTTAAAATAATTCTATGAATGTTAACCAATGAAAGTCAGACATTGCTTTTCAGCCATGCTTCAACAGAATTATTTTAAAAAATAAACTCATGGAACAGGCCTGGACAAAAATGATGGTACCCCTAGAAAATACTGAAAATAATGTGAGCAAAGGGACATGTTAATTCAAGGTGTGTCCACTAATTAGCATCACAGGTGTCTACAATCTTGTAATCAGTCAGTGGGCCTATATATAGGGCTCCAGGTCGTCACTGTGTTGTTTGGTGACATGGTATGTACCACACTCAACATGGACCAGAGGAAGCGAAGGAAAGAGTTGTCTCAGGAGATTCTAAAGAAAATTATAGACAAGCATGTTAAAGGTAAAGGCTATAAGACCATTTCCAAGCAGCTAGATGTTCCTGTGACTACAGTTGCACATATTATTCAGAAATTTAAGATCCATGGGACTGTAGCCAACCTCCCTGGACGTGGCCGCACGAGGAAAATTCATGACAAATCAAAGAGACGGATAATCCGAATGGTAACAAAAGAGCCCAGAAAGACTTCTAAAGAGATCCAAGGTGAACTTCATGCTCAAGGAACATCAGTGTCAGATCGCACCATCCGTCGTTGTTTCAGCCAAAGTGGACTACATGGGAGACGACCAAGGAGGACACCATTGTTGAAAACAAATCAGAAAAAAGCCAGACTGGAATATGCCAAACTACATGTTGACAAGCCACAAAGCTTCTGGGAGAATGTCCTATGGACAGATGAGACAAAAATGGAACTTTTTGCCAAGGCACATCAGCTCTATGTTCACAGATCGGAAAAATGAAGCATATGAAGAAAAGAACACTGTCCCTACTGTGAAACATGGAGGAGGCTCTGTTATGTTCTGGGGCTGCTTTGCTGCATCTGGCACAGGGTGTCTTGAATCTGTGCAGGGTACAATGAAATCTCAAGACTATCAAGGGATTCTAGAGAGAAATGTGCTGGCCAGTGTCAGAAAGCTGGGTCTCAGTCGCAGGTCATGGGTCTTGCAACAGGACAATGACCCAAAACACACAGCTAAAAACACCCAAGAATGGCTAAGAGGAAAACATTGGACTATTCTAAAGTGGCCTTCTATGAGCCCTGACCTCAATCCTATTGAGCATCTTTGGAAGGAGCTGAAACATGCTGTCTGGAAAAGGCACCCTTCAAACCGGAAACAACTGGAGCAGCTTGCTCATGAGGAGTGGGCCAAAATACCTGCAGAGAGGCGCAGAAGTCTCAGTGACAGTTACAGGAATCGTTTGATTGCAGTGATTGCCTCAAAAGGTTGTGCAACAAACTATTAAGTTAGGGGTACCATCATTTTTGTCCAGGCCTGTTCCATGAGTTCATTTTTTTTTTATAATTCCATTGAAGCATGGTTGAAAAGCAATGTCTGACTTTCATTGGTTAACATTCATAGAATTCTTATTTATTATTACTTTTGTCAGATTAAAGTTATTTCTGTGACCATTGTGAGTTTTTCTTTCATTGACCGAAGGGTACCAACAATTTTGGCCACGTGTGTATATATGCAGTCCAGTCAAGTATAAAATAATGCCTTTTTTTATTAAAAGAAGAAATCTCTTTTTTGTCCTTTATGATGAATGTTTTGTAGCAACACAAACAATCTAGCAACAATCTTAAAAATGCCATAAAATATTTTGTGGTGAGGGTGGATCAGGTTCGTGTTTCTGGAACAGAGATGCCTCATTGTTCCTGTTGAGTGGAGGAGCTTCCTTTGGACGAGTTCTCATTGGCCTGCTTGAGGAAAGCTGCTGCCCTTTTCCATCTTTATCAGTTTTCCACAGCAATGAGTCATCTGTTCCTTATATGTTCCTCGACGAAGTACTGCATGTTCCCTTTCAATCTCATGAAAATTAAACCTTTTCTTTTGTACTTTTTGCATAAATTTCAGGCAATCTGAGAGAAAGTATATAGTATACTATAGTTTTACATATTAGAACTGACAATTCGCTTAACAAAAAAAACTAATTGAAAGTTGTCATGCTCTCTCCATGCTTGATGGGTTTCTTCTGGTTTCCTCTCACAGTCCAAAGACATGCAAATTGGGCTAACTTATATTTCCTAATTTCCTCTATTGTGTGAGTGTGTGCATGATTGTTGCCTGTGATAGATTGTCACCCTGTGCAGGGTTTACCTCAACAAGTGCCCTAGTGGGGGGATAGATTGAGTGTTGAGTGTTGACATCTTAGCTGGGATGACAACAGGTGGAGGGACAGAATCTTCTCATGGGTCAGAAGGTGGAAGGGCAGCATCTTCTCTAGGATCAGAATGTGGACTGATGATGATGTCTTTAATAACGTCAGCAGGTGGAGCAACAACATCTTTGCCAGGGTCTGGAGGCAAAGTGACGATTACTCTACAGGAATCAGTCAGGAGGTGGAGCAATGATGATGCCACTCTGCCCGACTCTGCGAATGAGCTGTTACTATAGAAACAATGAGGTAGAATGAGTGCATTAGGTGAAGTGACTGACCAATGTGAAGTGATGACATTCTCACCATGGGTTGACAGGTGAAAGGACACCTCTACACGATCTGGCTAGGATTAGCAGAGGGAGATAAGACATTCTTGCCTGGGTCAGAAGGTGGAGTGATGACGCCCTCTTTGGGGTCAGAGGGTGAATGGACACTGCTTTCAAATTAGACTAAGAATGAAATGTCTTGGCCTGAGGTCTCAGGTGGAAATATGTCAACCCTAGCAAGGATCAGAAGGTGAAGGGTCCGAAAGGGGACATTAGCCGTTTTTCCTGGGGTCAGGAGGTGGAGGGACAACATCCTCATAAGGCGGAGTGATGATGTCCTCTCTGTGGGTTAGCAGGTAAAGTCACAAGGTTTTCTTTAAGGTCTGAATGTGGAGAGTAGACGTACACTATGTGGACGAACACCTGTCTAACTACCACTCCTGTGATCTTCAGAATTTCACCAAGACATTTTACAGTGGTTTATGTTCTTTGTAGTAAGAGATGTCGATAGCACAGGCTTTGGTCAAACATATAAAAACTCTATGTTAATAAACGGAGACCTTTTGGTGTTTGTGCATTTTACTGAGTCACTCCTGGCGCCAGAAAAGTACAGCGGACAGGCCGAGCAACTCACTTATTCACTACGCAACTTAAAAACTTTACAGTGTGTGTGTGTGTGTGTTAGCTACACTATTCCGTCAGCAGAAGTCTCCAGGGTCCCTGAACTACACAATAGCATAAAAAGCTTATCCTTGAGCTGGGTATTGCTGTATTATTGCTGTAGGATGTGGGCACAGCAGGCACGGCACGTGACCGTACCGCTGAGAGACGCTGCTTACACACAATAAAGTAGAGCAAGCCGTACGGACGGACGCACAGGGGGCACCTTAGAAGGTCTGCTGCAGCACTTTGTGTTTCTCTTTTATTTTGATTTATTTCATTACAAAATCAGGTCAAATACACTCACCTAAAGGATTATTAGGAACACCTGTTCAATTTCTCATTAATGCAATTATCTAATCAACCAATCACATGGCAGTTGCTTCAATGCATTTAGGGGTGTGGTCCTGGTCAAGACAATCTCCTGAACTCCAAACTGAATGTCAGAATGGGAAAGAAAGAAAGGCGATTTAAGCCATTTCGGGCGTGGCATGGTTGTTGGTGCCGGACGGGCCGGTCTGAGTATTTCACAATCTGCTCAGTTACTGGGATTTTCACGCACAACCATTTCTAGGGTTTACAAAGAATGGTGTGAAAAGGGAAAAACATCCAGTATGCGGCAGTCCTGTGGGCGAAAATGCCATGTTGATGCTGGAGGTCAGAGGAGAATGGGCCGACTGATTCAAGCTGATAGAAGAGCAACTTTGAGTGAAATAACCACTCGTTACAACCGAGGTCTGCAGCAAAGCATTTGTGAAGCCACAACACGCACAACCTTGAGGCGGATGGGCTACAACAGCAGAAGACCCCACCGGGTGCCACTCATCTCCACTACAGATAGGAAAAAGAGGCTACAGTTTGCACGAGCTCACCAACATTGGACAGTTGAAGACTGGAAAACTGTTGCCTGGTCTGATGAGTCTGGATTTCTGTTGAGACGTTCAAATGGTAGAGTCAGAATTTGGCGTAAACAGAATGAGAACATGGATCCATCATGCCTTGTTACCACTGTGCAGGCTGCTGCTGGTGGTGGTGTAATGGTGTGGGGGATCTTTTCTTGGCGCACTTTAGGCCCCTTAGTGCCAATCGGGCATCGTTTAAATGCCACGGCCTACCTGAGCATTGTTCCTGACCATGTCCATCCCTTTATCACCACCATGTACACATCCTCTGATGGCTACTTCCAGCAGGATAATGCACCATGTCACAAAGCTCCAATCATTTCAGATTGGTTTCTTGAACATGACAATGAGTTCACTGTACTAAAATGGCCCCCACAGTCACCAGATCTCAACCCAATAGAGCATCTTTGGGATGTGGTGGAACGGGAGCTTCGTGCCCTGGATGCACATCCCACAAATCTCCATCAACTGCAGGATGCTCTCCTATCAATATGGGCCAACGTTTCTAAAGAATGCTTTCAGCTCCTTGTTGAATCAATGCCACGTAAAATTAATGCAGTTCTGAAGGCGAAAGCGGGTCAAACACCGTATTAGTCTGGTGTTCCTAATCATCCTTTAGGTGAGTGTACTATTGATTTAAACTAGACAATATTCTGAAATTAAAAAAAAAACTCAGTCTTCAACTGATTTCCAGTATTTCCTACTGTACGCCTGTTTCCCTACACCCTACTACTGTTTTCATACATCATATTCCCGTTTCCCTTCATCTAAGTCCTGCTTCCATGCACTCTACTCCCACATCACTACACCCTATTCCCATTTCCTTAGAACCTACCTCTGTTTACCTACACCTCACTCCTGTTTCTCGACATCCAACAAGCTGAACACACCTTAATTTCCTGTTGTGTCCACTTGGTGTTGGCACAAATCCTAACCTCAGTGTATTATGGGATTTCTGGGGTGTGTTGGTTCTAGTAATTTTTTGACGTAGATAGTCAAGTTTAAACCATTAGTGCACACAACCACAAATACTTTAGCATTTTAATGCCATAATCTAAATGTAATGCATTATGATGTCACCAAAAATACAAATCATAAGATACTATATTATAACACCCCACAAATGTATTATTATGTCATAAGAACTAAAAACAATGTATTATTATTTTGCTATACTAAAGCTAAATTATTTGCATTAGTTGCTAAAAGAAAGAAACTTAATGCCATAACTAAAAAAATCCTATATTATAAAATCATAATGAGTACTATAATTATCATAAAATCATAAAATCATATAATAAAAAGTTTATATATGATTTAAAAAACATATAATTTTTTTTATTTGTCTGTGTGTGTGTGTGTGTGTGTGTGTGTGTGTGTGTGTTTGGTATATTATATCTTAAAAAAACAAAGCAAATTATATTGAAACTTAAAAAAAGCATTGTTTTGACCCTGTCCCATAAGGGCATGTGTAAAGTCATTGTTAGCAGGTTTTATTAGCGTGAGCTTTGGCCCTGTGGCTGACCTGAGGTCAAGCGTTTGACGTGATGGGCTTCAACTGATTTCCTTCCTCTCATGCCCTTAATGCTTAGTGCACTTTGAAGTGGCTGAATTTCCTTGGAGCTGAAACAATAGAGCTGGTAGCCGGAGACAGTTCAAGACAAAATGTACACCTTAAATCACAAGGTCATGCCAGTTTTAGACACGCTCATTCAGGAGTGCGAGGAAATGTGTCCTGCTGAGGAGCATGGGGAAAACAAGTCCTGCTGAGGAGCATGGGGAAACCATGTCCTGCTGATCTCTGACCAGTCTGACATTTGATTCATACATTTAAATGTAAAAGAACTACAGTTGCATGGAACAATATAATCAAAATCTATTGACTTACCCCTTAATTATATTCTTTAATGTTACTTTATTCTATCATGTGCACCAGATGTCACAACCTGACAGTCAGATATTCTCCTTCAGTATTTTCTAGTAGAGTGCAGAATTCAAGATTCCACCAGTTATAACAAGTTGTAGAGTCCCTGCAGCTGCGAACCACCACCATGTTTGATTGCTGGTATGATGTCGTGCTTTTAGTTTTACACCAAAAAGTTACAAATTGTCCCAACAGTCCACACAATATTTGCCCAAAGGTTTTGGGGATGATCAAAATGTTTTTTTTTTTGTTTTTGGCAAATGTCAGACAAGCCTTTGTGTCCTTTTTGGTCAGCATTGGGCTATGGTTCAGAAGGTCCCAGGTTCAAACCTCACCACCAAGTTGCCACTGTTGGGGCCTTGAGCGAGGCCCTGAACTACTCAAATGTATAATGAGATTAAAAGCATGAACAATGACCTACCTTAACTGAGGTGAGTGAGTGAGTGAGTGAACTTCTGAATGAGTCATTGTTGTGCTCTTGGAGTAATTTTGGTAGGCCGGCCACTCCTTGGAAGGTTCCCCACTGTTCCAAATGTTCTCGATTTGTGGATAATGGCTCTTATCGGGGAGTCCCAAAGCTTTAGAAATGGCTTGGTAAGACTTTCCAGACTGATACATGTCAATTCCTTTTTTTCTCATATGTTCTTGAATTTCTTTAGATGTTTTTTGAGATTCGTTAGCATGCTCCTCTTTGTCAGACAGGTTCTCTGGAAGCTATTTCTTGATTCAACAGGTCTGGCAGTAATCAGGCCTGGGTGTGTCAATGAAATTTAACTCAGCTTTTCAGAAACCACAGATAAATTCATGATTTACTCTTTCCACATATGGTCAGGTAGGTTAGGACAGCTGTTTCCCCTTAATAAATAAAATCATTATTTTATAACTGCATTTTGTATTTCTTTGTGTTAGCTTTGTGTAATAATAAAATTGGTTTCATGATCTGAATCATTTAACTGTGAAAAATATACAAAAGAATACGTGCATAACAACTTGCAGGACGAATACTTTTTCATGGCACTGTAGGTGGTGTCAGTTTGAATGGTATTATGGCGTTTTATTATATGCATACTATATATATCCTACATTTTATTTATTTAAGATACAATAAAAGTTTCACATCTAAAGTTGTTGAAAAATTTGAATTGGTTTTAGGAAGCTTACAAACAATACAAAACTACAAAATTCAGAAGTAGATTTTTTTCCCCTATTAAATCAATGCCCTAATGTGAACGAATCAATTAATTTATTTAAAATACGCAAAATAATCACATGACACATAAGCACCTGTTATGGATGACGTTTGTTTTTCAATACATTTTAAAATGAGTTTTGCAGAAAAATATATTCATAAACATGAAACTATATGTGTAAAATATTTGAGTGGAGAAAATGAATCAACCTTTTTGTGATCCATCAGGATTTAGCAGTGTTGTATTAACTAATATGTTTCTATACAGCTTATTTACTAATATGGTGATATTTTCATTTATGCAAATTATTTATTGAAGGAGTCTCCAGTGCATTTAGGGAACCACAGTAGTTGCAGACTAATACGTTACTAGAAAACATCTGGGTGTGTATGTGGTGTGAAGCATCTATAAGAGTAAAATCTTCTCCTACTGCTTTGTTTCTGTGTGCATCTTCTAAAATCGATCAAACCAGAACACCAGAACAAAAGTCACACCAGTTCTCCAGAACAAGCATCAGCCAAATTGTGGTCGTTCATTATCATCAAAACTCACAGAAAAAGACAAAAGACTTGACAATATAGAGCTTCTCTTAGATTAAAGAAGGCCCAGTCTTCTTTCAACTTCCTCAGAGTTTGAGGAACTGTTCATAGACAATCTCAGAACTCTGAAGAATCATGAGAATCAGAGATCATGAAAATCACTCATGTGAAGCCACGCACAAATAACAAAACCTGGAACTCGATTCTGGAGTTGACTGGAAGTCAGTGAGAGGAGGGCAAGACAGGAGAGATATTTGGTGCTAGTCTGAACCCAAGCAGCTACAGACCAGGTGAAGACAGAAGAGATGTTTGGTACTGGTCCAAATTTGAGCAGGGACATTTTGGACCTGGTAAAGAGAGGAAAGATGTTTGGTCCTGGTCTGAGCCTGAGCAGTTGCATTTTGGACCAGGTGAAGACAGACGTCCTGTGCTCCATGCAAGTGACCTGGCGAGTTACATGCAAGACATTTGCTCTCTTATTTTTGTTCATGAGTAATGAAATGTTTATGAGTTTGTGAGGCCATGTTACTCACAGCGTATCCTCCTGAGGGTTCCTGATTAAAATCCCGCTCTTATTATTATAGAAATGGCTGTGGTGTGTTGTGAGAGCCGCTCTCATGATCGTCGGCAGGAGTGAGGAGCAGTAAAGAGACAGGA
>QNUK01000061.1:97500-102500 GCA_013621035.1 Clarias magur | reverse complement strand
TTCTCACTGCAAATGCTTTAATCAGGGGCTCGCCAGCAGTCCCTGGATTTGCCAAGCACTTCCTTTTACTTCTTCTTTATTATTACTATTATCCTAATTTGTTATTAGAAATATAAATATCATTGTGTGGTTTGCAGAATGAAAAGCGTAAACAATTTTATTGTTTCAGTTTCTCCCACACGTCTGTGAGGGCTCTAAGTGATGGAGCTCAGCGGGGGGTTAAAACAGCAGGAGACATCTCTCAGCACCAGCTGGTGAGAAATTCCCAGAGGATCAGGAGGTGGGAGGGTGAGGAAGGATAAAAGAAAAGAGAGCAAGAGAGATAAAGAAAAGTCAGGCTTTTATGCCAAAGTGTAGAAAAGAGCTATGTGTGACTACCGTCAGTAACATTTTTACCAGAAGAAACCGAGATGATTGATGTTCCTGGACTAGACATTTGATGCAGAAACTTAAAAGGCTCAAGATCGTTTTTTTTTTTTGTTGGACATAATAACCCTGGATATCATGGTGAAAAGATACCTGAAAGATTAATTACAATGACGTACTTTTAACTTCTAGACATGGAGTAGCTCTGTAAAACTGTTTTACTGTTGTTACTCTCCTGGATATCTGGAAACCTCCCAGAACCTTTGTAGTTTTTATCAGCATCAATGCTATTGCTTTTCTGTGAAGCAGAAACTGCATTAAACCCCCATTCCTCTGGTGAAAACAAACCTGAAGGTTCCAGGAAGTTCATTCCATGAGTTAAAATCACAAGGTGTGTTTTCACCAGAGCAACAAGTGCTGATTGTAGCATCTGGCCTGTTGAGATGTTTTCCCCTTTGCCTCAAGAAGTACAAAGGTTCTGTGATCTTCATTCCATGAGTCTGTTTTCTTACAGAGGAAGTTTATTAAGTGTGTATGGTAGTTTCTGGGGCACACACATTTTGAAACTGAAACTAAAAAGGTTCCAAGACGTTCACCCTAGTTCATCTAAGGAAGAGTCTTCCAGATTTATTTTCTCGAAATGAAGCAGATCTGATTTCACTTTCTGGGTTGAAGTTCTTGGATAATTTTCTTCCTAACCCTAACCCAAGCATAACATTTTTCTATGGATCAGGAACTATGTTTAGTGCTTCTGAAATTACTGTTTTAGAGAATCCAGGGCTACTGTAGTTCCTGACTGAACCCTTCTAAAAATTTTTTTAGACCAGGAGCTACAAATGAGCTTAGTTCATCTGATGAACACCTATCTAAAGATATCCTCTGACACTAATCTTTTTCACAGAGGAATCAGACCTGAACGTTCATTCCTGAACATTTTCTTTCCTGACCCAAATACGCTTACCAGGGACAACAGGTGGCAATGGGGCTTTGGGTGAAAACTTGCCCTCATTATTTTCACACCAGAGAAAAGTGCGTGAACTAACTTCCTAAGCAGAACATGCTGGAATTATTTAAGTTACTGAATTAAAGTAAATACTTTTTGGTAGGCCATGGACCACAACTGGCTCTGAAATAGGGCATCTAATGTGATGTGAAAAAAAAAGAAGTAAATTTTTGTGCAAATGTGTCAAAATGTGTATTTAGTAGTATTTTAGTCAATACAGGCACAGAAGCTACAATCAGCACTGATTGTCCTGGTGAAAACTCACTTCATGGTGTCATCTCAGGTATCTTTTCATGAGGAGAAGATCCTGGTGTAGTTCCTGGGTTGATTGGCGTTGAAACTTTATAGTTACTATAATTAGCCCTGGTTTGACTTAAAGAGGTATAAAATTTTTAACAAATCTTTGTTTTTTCTGTATTAACTGAGTAAGTATGAAGTTCATACTCCAACCTACTATTTTTTCGATAGCTAGAAATGATCAGGGATTTAACATTTAGGCATCTTGATACAGTCTTAAAAGTTCATTAAGATTCTTTAGGGGCTCTTTATATTATAAACACTTCTAAAAACTTTTTTCAAATTTCTACTTGGAACTTTTTTTTCTTAAAGACACACTTAGTGGCTGGATTCAACATCCTTAAGAACGTTTAAGGGTTTTCTTTGAGGGACAACTGCTTCAGATTTCTACAGATCTACAGTGAATTCCCCAATGGTATTTTATTCCTAGAATTTTTGAACACTTGCAATTGTTTTACAATAACATTTCTTTTACTGAAGAAAAGACAGTGCTACGTCTAGCTTGATCTCACTCTTAATGTAGTTCATCGCATAAAACAAAAATAAAAATCAATAAAAATAGATAATATATATTTTTTCTAGTCAGGTTGAGACAAACGTAGACAAGTCATGACTATCTGCTGAAGTTCTAGACAACGTGCTGTCTTTCAGACCTACCTAAAGGGAGAATAATGAAAATGACCCCTGTGATAACTTTGCTGTTAGCCGGATGAAGAGAGTGTGAGGCTGAGAGCAGAAAGGAGAACCAGGAAACCTTATTATACACCTGACACCATGAGATAAAGTAACGACCTGTAAAAGCGCTAAAAAAGATCTTTACGACTCTTCCTTTCTGACCGTCTCTTCCTGCGGAGACCGAGATCATGATGTTTGCATTCGTCAATGTCTTTTTCCGCTTCTCCCCGAGGTGAAGGTGCTCTGCCAAATAAATGTCTTTTCAGTCGCTCTGTAAAACGTCCAGCCTTGTTTTCATGTGGATCTGGCGCTTCCTGTTTGTTGTCTGTCTCCAGGCAGAGTGAATGGGACACGCTTTTACTCACGGAATAATAATCAGGACAGACGGTTTCCTGCCAAGAACTGATACAGTAAAACTACACTTTGACTTTAGCTTGGAGGCCTGAGCAGGTCACATCTCAGCTGGAGCAACCACAGTCTCACCGAGACATGCTTAAAATGAATCATCTTCTGATTAAAGGTGATTTCTTACACAGGTTATGTTACCGCATGCATTGTAATACACTGTCGTTTCTATAGCAACAGCTCATTCACATTTATTGGACACTCCTCATAAACATCTGTGACATTACGATGTCTGCCGCAGAAAAATCTTCCCTGTCTCCCTCTCACGCCACCTGTCTGTCTGTCCATCCATTGACCTGTCTGTCGGTCCACCCATTTATCGTTCTGTCTGTATACCTATTGTCTGTCTGTCTGTCTGTCTGTCCATATATCCACCTGTCTGTCTATCTGTCTGTCTATCCATCAGCTCATATGTTCATCTGTCTATTGATATAGATTTTGGTCTTTTCATCCATGAATCTGACCATTCATTTGTTTCTGTTTGATCTGTCTGTACATCCATCTGTCTGCCTGTAATTCTATTGTTTTCTTCTGTCTCACCATCCATATTTCGATCTCTGTCCACATATCTATTAATTTCTCTGTTTATATCGTCATCTGTCTGTCTGTCTGTCTGTCTGTCTGTCTGTCTGTCTTCTCTCCTTCTGTCTGTCTGTCTAGAAAGCTGTTTTTTTTGTCTTTTCATACATCAACCACGTGTCTGTCTCTCCATCTAACTGTTTGTCTGTTCATTCATCTGGCCATATGTCTGCCTGTCTATCTGTCTGTCTACCAATCTGTATTTTTGTCTTTTTATCTATACGTAAATCTGAGCATTTATTTTTTTGTGAGTTTTTCTCTCCATCCATCCTTCTATCTGTCCACCCATATTTGCTTTTGTCTATCTGTCCATCCATCTAGTCATGTGTCTATCTGCATATTTATCTGTCTGTTCATTATCTGTCTATATGTCTGTGTCCCTCCCTCTGCCTGCCTATCTGTCCATCTAGCTATAAATCTAATCATCATTCTGTCTGTCAATCCACATAGCCATCTGAATGTCTGTCTCTCTACCAATCTGTATTTTTGTCTTTTTATCCAACTGTCTGTCTATCTGTCCTTCTTCCCATCTGTCTCTCCATACATCTGTGTCTTTCAATCCAATTGCTTGTTTGTCCATTCATCTGGCCATCTATCCATCTGTCTATCCATCCGCATTTTTATCTTTTCATCCTTTCATCTGACCGCTCAATTGTCTATAAGTTTGTCCCTCCATCTGTCTGTCTATCTGTCAACCAGTCTGTCTGGTCTTTTAACTGTCTACCTGCCTACCTATTTTTCACCCATCTGTATCTCTTTGTCCAGTTACCCATTTATTTATCTATTCATCTCTCCATCCCTTTGTTTGTCTCTCCGTCTGTCAGACTGTTTATCCACTGCGAAGTCTTCAGGAAAGATCACACACAAGTTTGCAGCCTGATGATGGAGGATGCTGTTACAGTAGGTGCAGTTAGTACAGTGCTCCGCCCACATCACGACAGTGGTGGATCCTGTTCTGGATTGATCAAAGCCAGTGGCACTGTGCATGACCGGGACTGGAGTCGCTTCATTTAAAAGGAAAGAAGGATGAATCTTGTCTTGGAACAAACTGCACCTCTGAGCTTGTTATACTGCATTTATGTTGTTTCATTCTTGTTAGTCGTTTGATAAAAGCGACGTGTCTCTGCTCTGCCCTTGGGATCTGTGAGGTTGTTTTAAATTGTTTGTTGGTTTAGTAGGTCAGGTTTTGGGTGTCTTCCAAATGCATTTTCTTAAATTCAATATATAATGCCTCCACATTGAGGCAGTTTAATAAATTTTATTAGCAGTTTAGTTGTTTTGTTATGACTTTGTTCTGAGAGAGCTGATTGATATGGAGCTTGAAGGCACAGAATGTTTAGGAAGGGTTTTATCAGTGTGTGATCTGGCAACCCCGACTGCAACCTAATGACAGAGATGATCTTGGAGGTGACTGTGAGACTGCAGTGAAGAAGTGTTTAACTTACACACAATATCAGCACAGTCATGGCAAGTCCGAGTAAAACTGTGGGGACGATGAAGCCAGAAATGATAGGTATCCCATGATCCAAAAGCTCAGCGCACGCACAAACACAAACACGCAAACACAAACACACGCAAACACACACACACACAGACACACACAAACACACATACACGCAAACACACACACGCAAACACACACACGCAAACACACACACGCAAACACACACACACA
>QNUK01000061.1:62500-92500 GCA_013621035.1 Clarias magur | reverse complement strand
GAGGATTTTTTTTTATTCGTGCATCAGATTATGTTAGATTAGATTAAACTAAATTAAAACAATAGTACATTTTCAATATCTTTACTAGATTTTGAATTATTTTGTGATCTGATTATTTTAGATTATGTCACGAGCAACCGAGGGATGTACAGAAAAGCCTTAGCAGTTAGCCCGTGTAGCGTGGATGGTAAACCCAAACGCGGAAGCAGCGCGAGTAGGCAGGATAACCACGCGATTAGTTTCAGAACTCTCTTACACAAAGAGCAAGGATCTACACAAATAAACCCGCGTTCTAGCAACACACACTCAATCAAAGAAGCAACCAGAATTGGTGAGTACTCACAGAATAGTCGGCGAAGCGTCAGACAAGGCATGGGTGAACTCAATGACTGAGCAATGTGAAGCGCCATTTTGTCTACTTTTATGCTTCCTGAAAACCCGACCGTATTACTCCCGGGTCCTAGTGCCGGTCGTGTTACGAGTGTGCATGACAGTACCCCCCTGTCCAGGACCGACTCTCGACGGTCCTGGGGTGGAGGATACCCGACGACGGTAGTCCCGGATGAGTTCGGGGTCTAGGACGAACCGAGCCGGAATCCAAGATCGCTCCTCAGGACCGTAACCTTCCCAATCCACCAGGTACTGGAGCCCTCTGCCCCGAGGACGTGAGTCAAGGATCCGGCGAACGGTGTAGGCGGGACCACCCTCAATGATACGGGGAGGAGGAGCAGGGTGGATGGGTGGAACCATTGGTGAAGGATCCGGATGGATCCGGAGCGCCGCAGGCAGCTGGAGCCAGTAGGTGACAGGATTGATACGGAGGGTGATGCGGTATGGACCAATGAACCTGGGTGATAGCTTCTTGGATTCTGTATGGAGGTGCAGGTTTTTCGTAGACAGCCATACTTTGTCACCTACATTGTACAACCGTCCCGGAAGGTGTCGACGGCGATGTTGCGTGGTGTAGCGGTGGTTGGCACGGTGAATTGCAGTGTTGGCTTGACTCCATAGCCGTCGACACCTTTGGACCAACTGTTGGGCCGACGGTACATCAACCTCCGGTTCTTGGTGTTCGAACATCGGAGGCTGGAAACCGTGGCATATCTCAAAAGGGCTTAGGTTGGTAGCAGAGGAGATGTAGAGATTATGTGAAAGTTCTGCCCAAATGAGATAGCGGGCCCAGGAGCGCTGACGATCGGCGACGAAGCACCTCAGGTAGCGCTCCAGTTGTTGGTTGGTCCGTTCCGTCTGACCATTAGTTTGAGGATGGTATCCAGATGACAAACTGCAGGTAGAATTGATCAGACGGCAGAAGGCCTTCCAGAACCGTGCCGTGAACTGAGGCCCCCTGTCCGAGACGATGTCCTTGGGGAACCCATGCAGACGGACTACGTGTTCTAAAATCAGCTCGGCTGTCCTTCTAGCTGACGGGAGTCCGGGGAGGGCTACCAGATGCACAGCTTTGGAGAACCGATCTACGATGGTCAGAATGGTGTTTTTTCCCTCGGCGGCCGGCAGGCCCGTGATGAAGTCGAGGGCAATGTGCGTCCAGGGCCGACGAGGGACGGGGAGTGGTTGGAGCTCCCCGGCTGTTGGTTGGTTGGTGTTCTTCGCCCTGGCACACACTGGGCATGCCTGGACGAACTCTTTGATGTCCTTTGTCATTGTGGGACACCAAAAGGCACGCTGTATAAATGTTTGGGTGCGCCCCACGCCCGGGTGGCCGGAGAACGGAGTGGAGTGGCCCCATTGGAGGACCTCGCTTCTTAGGGCGTGGGGGACGTAGAGTCGTCCAGGTGGCACACCTGCCGGTTTGGTCTCCGTGGCCTGTGCCTGGCGGACCCTCGTCTCCAAATCCCAACAGAGTGGTGCGATGATTTTGGATGGTGGGAGAACAGGCGCGGGGTCCGCCCGGGGGCCATCTTCCTCATGTTGTCGGGAGAGGGCATCAGCCTTGGTGTTCTTCGACCCCGGACGGTAAGACAGATGGAAATTATATTGTTCAAAGAACAGTGCCCACCGCGCCTGTCTTGGATTGAGCTGTTTCAAACTCCGGATAGTGATTAGATTTTGGTGATCGGTCCAGATGATGAATGGTTCTCCGGCGCCCTGGAGCCAGTGTCGCCATTCCTCCAAAGCCCACTTTATGGCCAGCAGCTCGCGGTCCCCTACTCCGTATCGCTGCTGAGTGGGATCAAATTTTTGGGAGAAGAAGCTACAAGGGTGTAGCTTCTGATCTGGACCTCGCTGGGAGAGAACCGCCCCGGCGCCCACGTCCGAAGCGTCTACCTCCACAACGAACGGTTTGGTGGCGTCGGGGTGAAGGAGAATCGAAGCAGTGGTGAATCGGTGGCAGAGTTCATGAAATGCAGAGATGGCAGCCGAGTTAAGGTGAAAGTGATGTGAAGATGGTCGGGTCAGGGCGGTTAAGGGAGCTGCAACTGTACTGTAGTCCCGGATAAAGCAATGATAGAAATTCGCAAACCCGAGAAACCTTTGAAGTTGCTTAAGTGTCTTGGGTAGGGGCCAATGACGCACAACTTCTAGCTTCTGCGGGTCCATGGCCACACCCTGGGACGAGATGACAAAACCCAGGAACGTGGTGGAGCGCTTCTTCTCCAACTTACAGTACAATTGATGGGCGAGCAATCTCTTAAGTACCGCTCTGACATGCTGGATGTGTTCGCTGACGGAGTGGGAGTAGATGAGAATATCGTCCAGGTAGACGAAGACCCATCTACCTAGCATGTCTCTCAGGACGTCGTTAATGAACTGTTGAAAAACTGCAGGTGCATTGCAAAGTCCAAATGGAATGACCAGGCTCTCATAATGTCCAGTAGGTGTGATGAAGGCCGTCTTCCACTCATCACCCTCTCTGATTCGCACCAAGTTGTAGGCGCTCCGGAGGTCCAACTTTGTGAAAATGGTGGCACCAGAGAGGGCGTCCAGGGCAGAGTTGGTAAGAGGCAGAGGATGACGATTCTTGACTGTGATGTTGTTAAGCCCCCGATAGTCAACACAGGGGCGTAAATCACCATCCCCCTTCTTCACAAAAAAGAACCCCGCGGCGGCAGGCGAAGAGGAGGGCCGGATGGTACCTTGGCGGAGGGCATTGGAAACATATTCCTCCATCGCCTGCATGAGTAGAGATGGCCGCGAGGAGGGATGGAACCAGGCTGAAGGTCGATCGCCAGGTCGTAAGGGCGATGAGGAGGCAGGTGGGTGGCGCGTCGCTTACAAAATACTTCAGCTAGGTCCCGATAGGTGGCCGGGATGGCGTTGGTGTCAACATCGGGGGCCTCGGACTCCCTAGAACACATCCCAGTCCGGCTGGGACGTGTTCTAGGGAGTCCGAGGCCCCCTGTAGGCAAAGCTCGGTACAAGCCGGCCCCCATTGAAGGATCCGATTCTGTGTCCAGGAGATGAGCGGGTCGTGCTGAAGGAGCCAAGGATGTCCAAGGATGATGGGAGGGGAGGAAATGGAGGTGAGGTAGAATCGGATCTGCTCCTGATGTTTGTTGATTGTGATGGTGATCGGTTGGGTCTGGGAGGTGATGGGACTGGAGGAGAGGGGCCGACCATCTACAGAGGTGATCCGAACCGGCTGGGATAACGCCTCGACTTCCACCCCCAGTTCCTTGGCGTAAGAAGAGTCAATGAAGTTACCTGCAGCACCAGAATCGATGAACGCGGTACTTCTGACGCGTGTGTGGCCAAACTGGAGGTGTACCTGAACCATGAGGCGAGAGACGCTGGGTGTGGTGGCAGAGAGATGGAGAGAGCCCGGTGAACTGTTCCCAGGGTTCACCGGGCCTGGCCGTTTCCCGGGCGAATAGGGCATATGGCTCTATGATGCGCCGCCGACCCACAATAGGCACAGAGTCCCTCCCTGAAGGAGGTCATTCTCGCTCTGCAACGTTCAAGGAGGCGCGTCCTAATTGCATGGGTTCCCTGGCTCCTGTGTCAACCACGGCGGGAGGTGGAGATCCGACGGGTGCCATGGCGGTGGTGTTGAAAGCTGGTGGTCGGGGCGTGGAGTGAGAGAAAGATGGCATGATAAGTGGCAGGGTCCGGGGGGCTGGCCTCGGACGGGAGAGCAGGCGCTGGTCAATCCGGAGGGCGAGTTGGATTAGTCCCTCCAGCGTGGTCGGAAGCTCCCGTCCGGCGAGTTCATCTTACGTGAAGCCAGGTCTGTGGAGTATCTGGTGGAATCGAACTCAAACACAAGATCCAACGCGGTTAGAAAAACACTGCATTTCCCATCTGTGCCATCCCACTTATCCGGTAGAGCTATAAACACATCAGAAGGGGGGGGAGGCGGCGCCGCAGCCGCTGCGACGGGCGTGGCAACAGCCGACTGAGCAGCCACCCCACGGAGGATCGCGTTCTCCTGCCGTAGCTCCGCCACCTCGTGGCGCAAGGCCGCAACGTCTTGGAGGTCCTTTTGGAGAGACGCGACTTCACCACGGAGCTTATTGATCAGTTCGGCATGCTGGTCAACCACATCACAGAGGCGAGCAAACTCCACTGGGTTTACTGCTTTTGGCTCAGTCATTCTGTCACGAGCAACCGAGGGATGAACAGAAAAGCCTTAGCAGTTAGCCCGTGTAGCGTGGATGGTAAACCCAAACGCGGAAGCAGCGCGAGTAGGCAGGATAACCACGCGATTAGTTTCAGAACTCTCTTACACAAAGAGCAAGGATCTACACAAATAAACCCGCGTTCTAGCAACACACACTCAATCAAAGAAGCAACCAGAATTGGTGAGTACTCACAGAGTCGGCGTAGCGTCAGCAAAGGCATGGGCGAACTCAATGACTGAGCAATGTGAAGCGCCATTTTGTCTCCTTTTATGCTTCCTGAAAACCCGACCGTATGACTCCCGGGTCCTAGTGCCGGTCGTGTTACGAGTGTGCATGACAGATTATATGATGTTAGATTAGATTAGATTAGATTAGAGTAGCTCTGTCCTATATTTTAGCATGTTGACTGGATTTTGCACTATTCGTTGGTCATATTATGTTAGATTAGATTAGATCAGATTAGATCGGATTAGATTGGATTGGATTAAATTAGATTGTTATTTATTACTCAGCTCGTCCTTGTTTGCTGAAGTGTTCTTCTAACGCGATAGTTTTCAGAGTTGTGGTGGTAGTGGGACGGTTTATATTCTTCTTTTTGTTCTGAATGCTTTTCTTCTCCTCCTCCTCCTCCTCCTCTTCCTCCTCCTCCTCCTCTTCCTCCTCCTCTTCCTTGCCATCCTCTCTGCCTGAAGAGACGGGTGATGAATATTTTCCCTGACGATCACATGCGAAACCTTTCAGCACATCATCAAAGAGCCGAGATCTTAAGAAAGAAAATGGAGGACTCGCTCTTCAGCGTCTCTCTCTCGTCACCCCCCCCCCACCCCCCCACACCCCCCACCACCCCAATCTTAGCCTCAGGTCTCATAACAGGAATCTGTAACTTTCGTCTTCAGCACAAAAAGAGCTTTGTTATTTTGATGAAGACTAAACACTTACAATCATCATGGGAACCCCTGAGATGAGAGAAACGTCCAGGCTGTAAGAGGATGGAGAGTAATTAGACTCAGAATGATGGAAACGTGTGTTTGCGTGAGACATTCAGAGACACATCTCTCTTCTTTTGGGTTTTAATCAACGTGTACTGAATTTAAATGAACAAGCAGTGATTTCCCCCCCCCCCCCAAGCTTTAGAATCGTAGAACTGTCCTGACATGGCTTTCCTGTGAATGGACAGCTAGATGGACAGATGGACTGATAACCTCCATGTTCTACATCTAAAATGCAGATGCTGAAGATTCCTTGCGTAAATGTAAAACTATAAATGTCCCCTTATGTCTACCGTATACGTCCCTGTGAGTGAGCTGTTGCTATGAGCATCACTATAAACCCATGCTACTGTCAGAGCTGCTGTTATAGAAAATTAACCAACCAATCACAATTCAATTAGTAGTGGATGAGCTTCAAACGTGGAATTAGGGCTCTTACAGGATCCCTGTCTCATTCTCCTTCTCAGCGGGAACGCTTGCTCTTTGCGCACTAAAGATAAACCTCATTCCTAAAGACATAAAGCTCAGTGTAGCATGTCACAGTGGTGTGTTTGGAGCTCGGCTTCGCGCTGCTCTCGCACAAACACTCATGTTTTATTCAAAGCCTTCTGACGAAGGAATGAGAAATAAAATAAATAAATGAATAAATGGCACACGGGAGTGTACACCCTACATAGTGCACTAGCTTTCCATTGAACTGGGATTGTTTGGGATTTGACCTCCAGAACCCGTAAGTTGGAGCTGATATGGAAGAAGTGCAAATACGGTATGAAGTAAATCCTGTACGTTTCTCAGGACTCTCCTCCATGGTTTATCCTTTTGGCTACAGAGTACCACTGAGAGTTTAGCACTAGTTTCACCTCCTGTTGTCGGTCACTCGCTCCACCAGTCACGGTTAATTCGTTCCACCAGGCTTGTGTGGGCGGAGCAAAATGACTGGTTAGAGAAAAGAACAAATCATAATCTGGTCATAATAAACGGTATTTGTGCAACGCGACATCAGACTCGAGGTCATGCTGTTGTGCTGAATATCAGCACGGCTGCGATACCTTCAGTACTTTCCCTCCTACGGCCGCACTGATCTTCATCCCAGCAGCAGGATGTCGAGTGTAATATCGCTTAAATCAATCAGATCTGATGTTGTTCCATATAGAGATGATGTCCTCCTTTGGTCCAGGGATTGATCAACCACTGACTCCAGATCAGCCAAGAGTGAAGAGTTTGCCAGTTTTGAAACTATTTTAGGTCTAAAATAAAAAGGAAAGTATAACTTTTCACACAAAGCCCAACCACTCTGGATCCAAAAGATGGTTCTTGTGTGTAGACAGATGGTTTTCTAATAGTTCATCTTTTTGTCCATCCATTTCTTCCACTTTTTTTTCTTTCTTTTTGCAGATTGTTATGGTAATGAGCTCATTTTTGGACCCTGGTGTTCTCTCACAGTAGAATTTAACCAGCAGCTAATTATCCGTCTCGTCTCTCATCCTGCCTCTGAAGTGAATCTTCGGATCTTCGCTGTTTCTGCGCCGGCAGCAAATCCAGCCATCAAAGAAGAAGCGGTGACATAACTCATGAGACTCGGCTCAAACCTTCAAGAGCGAACAGGGAGCTTCAGAAACACCGTCATCCTTCTGCAAGAGAAACGATGATGAGATTTGCTTTCCCTACCAAGGACGGGAAAAAAAAAAGAAAGAGAAAAAGCCCCGAGTGCCGTGAGGAGCGTTTTACTGCAGTCAGAACAGCACGAACTGCATGTAAACACGTTGATCTACACGCATGACGTGAGGGTTAAGCTTCGAGGAGCGAGTCTCCAGTCTGCAGCGTTTAAGTTCAAGTTCAAGCAAAATAAGTGAATGTCGAACATGAACTTTAAACTGCTGAACGTCTTCACGTAGACAGAGACATTGAAAAAAGAAAAAAAAATAGTAGATTGAAAGGAAAAGGAAGGAAGACAGATAGAAACAAAGAAAGAAAAAGGAAGATTTAGAAAGACTTCACACGACTTTCTACAGCTAATTTCCAGATGAGCTCCGAGTCCCAAAGTGGCTTTTCACCCCTAAGCATCTGCACACACACACACACACACACACACACACACACACACACACACACACACACACACACACACACACACACACACACACACACACACACACACACCACACACAGACACACACACACACACACACACACACAACAGACACACACACACACAAACACACACACACACACACACACACACACACACACACAAAAAAACAACACACAAATACATATAAACACACACACACACACACACACACACACACACACACACACACACACACACACACACACACACACACACACACACACACACACACACAGACACACATATCTCCTTTGAGCTTCTTGAGTCAGTCAGAAAAACACTCGCAGACAAAAGATGGCCGTGTTGCTGTGACTTAATGTTCACTTTGCACGGTCGTTTTACCATCAGAAAGTTAAAAGAGCATTCCAGAGAGCATGGCACAGCCCAAGGCTAGCTGTGACTCACACACACACACACACACACACACACATCGTCTCGTGCGAGGCTTCAGGTAAAAGCACTGCAGCTGCCTGACAACCAAAAGAGACAGGAAAAGAGACGAAAGGCCAAAAACATCAAAAATTTCAGCAAAGACGGAACTCCATGAAGGGAACTGAATGTGCACTCAGGCATTAAACCTCCTCACAAGGGCAAACAACCTTAAAAAAAAAAAGAAAAACCTCGAGTCACTCAAACAGAACAAATGCAAAGATCACGAGGAGCACATTCCTCTGAGCGAAGTGGGGCAGTTATGTAAGACAGAACACACACACACACACACACACACACACACACACATATTGTGGCTGGAATCCTGATGGACATGCTGCACACAGAGCCGATGAGCGAACTGGAGTTTTTTTCTGATGTAACTTTAACTTTGTTTTCTTTCCTGATCATTTAAAGCGATTCTACTGGAATTCCACTCTCAGGTCTGTACATTTTTAAAGCAGGCAATCCGATCATGATGGCTGCGGCATACTGAGGAAACACAGGCGATGAGAAACTGACATTCACTAATATTCATTCACCAAATCCATCTACTTACATAACAGACAACAATTACACAGAGGAACAAGTCATTCGAAAGTTGAATCCTCTGAGGAAGAGGAAGAGGCCAATGGTGGTTCAGAGTAATGCGTCCCACCCTAGACCCCGGGGTAAAGGTCATGTCCATGGTGAAAAGATTGGAAGTGAAATGTTATGCTGGAATCAGGATGGCGAAGACGTCTAATAGGAGCGAGGGGGAGCAAACCACAACCACAGAGAAACAACAAGAGGAAATAATCTTGTCGAAATCTTCTTGTTTATCTTTCTTAAACGAAAGCTTTTTTGATTTATGGCTTGCTGCCTGATGATGTCATTAAAAAAAAAAAAAAATTTGCTTTAAATAATGTCATAATGTCAGTGTAAAAGCTACATAAATGTCCAGGAAGTCTTTATGCCATTCCAGTGACAAAAGTGACGTCCTAGTGCTGTAAGTCTAATAGTTGAATTTCATTTCAGTTAAGTTGAACTCATTTACTATTTATTAAGATTAAAAAACAACTTGTTTTAAATTGCCCCTTGTCTGTTTACAATGCAAAAAACAAACAAACAAACAAAATTTTAGCAAGAGGAAATATCTTAAGTACATTAAAATTAATCCACACGTTCTAAAAATAATATTACAACAAACCAAATATTACGTTTATTTCTATTCAGATTTAACTCAAATTTTAAGAAAATTTAAAAGAAACTGTTTATATCAGAAATATGAGTTTTAAGAATTTTCAAGCCAATTTTTCTCCCAATAGAACAAAAATGTTCTTGCAATTTCTTATAACATTTGACTAGAAATAAGCATAAAAATCCTATATTAGTTTTGTTGTCAACTTATTTTAAAGAAATTATGCATACTGTAGGTTTGGCCAGATTCAAGAATATTTTCACTTGCTAAGATATAACTTTTTACAAATCAGAGAGACGGATAATCCGAATGGTAACAAAAGAGCCCAGAAAGACTTCTAAAGAGATCCAAGGTGAACTTCATGCTCAAGGAACATCAGTGTCAGATCGCACCATCCGTCGTTGTTTCAGCCAACGTGGACTACATGGGAGACGACCAAGGAGGACACCATTGTTGAAAACAAATCATAAAAAAGCCAGACTGGAATATGCCAAACTACATGTTGACAAGCCACAAAGCTTCTGGGAGAATGTCCTATGGACAGATGAGACAAAAATGGAACTTTTTGCCAAGGCAGATCAGCTCTATGTTCACAGATGGAAAAATGAAGCATATGAAGAAAAGAACACTGTCCCTACTGTGAAACATGGAGGAGGCTCTGTTATGTTCTTGGGCTGCTTTGCTGCATCTGGCGCTGGGTGTCTTGAATCTGTGCAGGGTACAATGAAATCTCAAGACTATCAAGGGATTCTAGAGAGAAATGTGCTGGCCAGTGTCAGAAAGCTGGGTCTCAGTCGCAGGTCATGTGACAGCTTGCTCATGAGGAGTGGGCCAAAATACCTGCAGAGAGGCGCAGAAGTCTCATTGACACTTACAGGAATCGTTTGATTGCAGTGATTGCCTCAAAAGGTTGTGCAACAAACTATTAAGTTAGGGGTGCCATCATTTTTGTCCAGGCCTGTTCCATGAGTTTATGTTTTTTAAATAATTCCGTTGAAGCATGGTTGAAAAGCAACGTCTGACTTTCATTGGTTAACATTCTTAGAATTCTTATTTATTATTGCTTTTGTCAGATTAAAGTTATTTCTGTGACCATTGTGAGTTTTTCTTTCATTGACCGAAGGGTACCAACAATTTTGTCCACGTGTGTATGTTATTTATTTATTTTTGCAAAGTCTAAATGTTTCCACTTTCCTATTTTTAAGCTAATTGTCCCAGTTGTCGTGTCGTAGCCCTTCTGGCTTCCTGCCGAGGATGTTTCATGGTTTCTTGCAGGAGCTGAAATGAAATCGTTTATCCTGAAGCCTGCAGCTCTGGCGCGTCATCACTAATGAACCTCCCGTCTTTAAAACGTATAAATACACATTATTTCTTTCGCTGAAGGGCATAAAAACAGTCGGTTAAACCTCCAGCTGTTTTTCGTGTTCTTCAATTATGTACTCGACTTAATAAGGAGTGAAGTGGTTAATTCAGTCATTAAAGGGCGTATCAGTGATTACAGCTGCTGTTCTGAATATCAAACATGGCATTTATGATTCAAGGGCGGTCACGGATCTAAGGCTATTTGATATCAATATCAACCAGACAAAAAAAAAAGTTCTAGATTTAAGAGCTGTTTTGCCGTTTATAACAACATGAGAATGAAACGGTTTGACGTTGGGACGTTACTGAGTACATGAACTTTGTTACTGTATGTCCGTACGTATTTCATGTATCTGTACTTTACTCTGGTAGTTTTATTAGTGAATGTGGGTGGAGACGGCAGTGAAAACAGAGGGCACAGGATTGACAGAGAGAGGATTTACTATGAAAGAGCCTACCGAAAGCTAATATAGCGCCCGACGCCCAACCTCACACATTTTAGCCTTAAGAACTGAAGTTTTGCAATAAATTTGCTTCGGCATGTGAAGCATTTTCAGCATATGAGTGACAGAACCGAGCTGAAGTTGCACGGACATTCCGGAGCCGTTTTTACACGGCACCATGGGTCCCAAGAATGTTAGCAAGGATGGTAGCAAGAAGAAAAGTTTGGTTTTTAAAGCAGCTTGTAAATTAGGGTTCATTTAGGTTTAATGTTGCTTTATATCATGTTTTACTTCATTTACATGTCTTTTCTAAAATATTTGATTGTTTTATATACAAAAATATGATTTAAATTGGTAATATTGGCAATATTTTTCGGTGGCTGTAACAGATTATCTGCCTTCACATTATTTCCTATGGGACAATGCGTTTCACAATATGAAATTTCACCATAAGAACTCGCCTCCGATCTGTTCTACTACTACTTTTTCTGGAGTGCACAAGCGCATAGAGGACGTATACTTGCATATACTTCTACTTGGACTCATAAAGTTTGCCCGAAGGAATCTCTACTTTGACTCAATTACAGGATTTGATCCTTGGCCCATCTCTGATTAGGTCTCATGTCCATCTGTTATAAACACACCCATGGTGTATTCAGTGGAAATCTGCGGAAACAAGAGAGAACAAACCACAGGACGGATTGCCATATAAGGAGTGAGGACAAGAACAGGGAACAAAGAATGAGATGTTTGGGAAATTTCACAACGTCTAGGGGAAATGTAAGAAGACAAAATTCTAACAGATAAGGACAGTAAAATTTCAAAGTTCACACTGAAGATATGTATTTAAGGGACCAGATGTAATTGTGCAGTTGGCTGCTCAGCTGTTCGGTCCCATGGCCCAATATGTTTTATTCCTTGCTCATTTCTCTTACCGGTAAGCAGATATAAGGCCAAGGGCAGGTAGAAGTTGCACCTGGTGCTGTTCCTAACCCATGATCACAACAACTCTCTGGTACGAAAATAATGAATGTACTGGTGAGCTCAGAAACACCAAAGCACAAATGGTGGATGAGATATGCGAATAACATCCTGTTACAAAAGACAGAAAGCCTCAGAGTAGGTTAATTTCAAGTGTATAGGAAGTAAAGGAAGTTGAAGCTGACAACAAGGATTTCTAAAACCTTGTTATTTAGCAAACATGGCGTCCCGGTTGTAGATATTCCAACTTTACCATCTGATTCTCTATGATGTTTTATAGACCAATGAACATTTTCATTTCTCGTGTTTATTTGCCTCGTCTTTGAGCCGTGCACTTTAGCACACACCCTGCGTCCGATCTGATTAGCCTCTGAGACGTTTCCTCTCGGCAGCTCTGACAGCAGACGTGTCCCTTAAGATGAGAGAGTTTTGAGGAATGAGGGAGCTCTGTGCGGCTGTGATTTACGACCGTCACAATCACAGGGACGGAGGAATCGAGCGGCATGTCTCAGGAAATACCGGGATTAGGTCTAGCACCTGGCGAAATTGTTTTGCAGAGGTCGAGGGGAGGGTGGGGACTTGTATTAGAAACAACAGGAGAACGGTGATGAGAGAGAGCGAGAGAGAGTCAGGATGCTATGAGAAGTGGCAAGATAGGAACTGCAGAAGAAACCTGCCTTTATACTACTGTGAACGATCTGGCTACTTAATGAATTTTGACACATGGCCATGAAACTGGCTCACGTGAACAAATCTTTCAATTATTCAATAAAACAAAACAAATAGAATAATTTAAACCTATTTAAATAGGCATTGTCTCATCGACTAATTCTACCCTCCCCAGTTACTAAATTCAATTCAATTCAATTCAATTCAATTTTATTTCTATAGCGCTTTTAACAATGGTCATTGTCTCAAAGCAGCTTCACAGAAATGAAAAGAAGACTCATGGAAATGTATATATGTGTAAGAGAAATGTGACTAGATAAATCTCAGCATTGACTGAGATCTACAATTTAAAGCCTCTCACACTCAGGAAGTGATTATCTCATTCCCATCACATAATGATCTCATTCCCAGAAATGCATCATCTCATTCCTGGGTGATTCGGCAGCAGACTAAGCAGACTTATCTCATCTCCACAGCTTGCTCATTGTTTTCCCCACACTTGTATAAAAATGAGATGTTAAAGTATTGGGGGTCTCTGGGTGCATGGAGTCTCCTCCAAAGATTGGACTGGTGTTGGAGTTTCCAAATTCCCTGTAGTGTGTGTGAGACTGTATATGTATGTACACATTCAGGGTGTACTGTGCCCCGCCTCGTGCCCAGAATCCCCTGGGATCGGCTCCAGGCCCTCCGCGACCTCCGCGACCTCTGCGGAGCGAAAGGGAAAAGTGTCCGTATTCCATATTCACCGCACAGCCACTTCCAGGAGACATTAATGTTAAACAGCAGGAAAGAGAGTGTGTGGAAGCGGAATAAATGCAACACACACACACACACACACACACACACACACACACACACACACACACACACACACACACACACACACACACGTTTCGCCATAATAATTAAGAAAGAATAATAGAAAGAAGACGATGGACGTCAGAAAGAAATAAACATATTGTGCAGTTAGACACTGACGTGGAGCAAATGAAGTAAAGCAGGACGTGCTCAGTCGCATGTGATGTTCATTAGCAGGAAGAGTTTACACGTGGCTTCATTTCCATCCTCAGCTGTTTGTCCCGTCTTCTCTCTTTTTTTCCCACTTGGTGTCCTAACAGTGCTGAGTAAATTTGCCCTGGTTTGTGTTAGAAATAATACAAATCTACTGTGTGTGTGTGTGTGTGTGTGTGTGTGTGTGTGTGTGTGTGTGTGTGTGTGTGTGTGTGTTTATCTATTCATTTATTTTTTTTTGTTAGGGAGGGAAGGCCTGTTTATAGCTGCTATAATGTAAGGGAACTTGTTTTTGCATAATATTACATACATCTACAGTATGAATGGATATACATGCAATTATTCATTGACAAATAAAATGTAAAAATGTTTGTTTAAAAAATGATTGTGGTGTAAAAGGAATAAATCACTTCACAGGAAATGTTGAATAATCCTTATACTCTATGTTTTACTGTAACACACACGCACACACACACACACACACACACGCAAACACACACGCAAACACACACACACACACACACAACACCACACACACACACACACACACACACACACACACACACACACACACACACACACACACACACACACACACACACACGCAACACACACACACACACACACACACACACACACACACACACACACACACACACACACACACACACACAACACACACACAACACACACACACACACACACACACACACAACACACACACACACACAAACACACACACACACACACACACACACACACACACACACACACACACACACACACACAACACACACACACACACACACACACACACACACAACACACACACACACACACACACACACACACACACACACACACACACACACACACACACACACACACACACACACACACCACACACACCACACACACACACACACACACACACACACACACACACACACACACACACACACACACACACACACACACACACACACACACATATAAATATAAATATATATACAATGTAAAAGGCTTTAATGACATTTTTGGATTGATGTCAAAAAAGTATGCAAATATTAGCAAGGCACAAAACAGTTTTTATGTAAAGAGATGATTCCACTAAAGCTCTAAAAACTATGAACAAATACTTTTATCCAACCTACAAAGCATTCCCCGATCGATGTGCCTGTATACAATCCTTCTTTTTGTCCATAATTGTTGCTAAAACCTAATTAAAAACTAAACCCAGGCCTGCTTGTGTTTCTGCCCAAATTACTAATGTTACTGGAAAAACTGATTCGATTGGAGCCGAGTTGATAAAACATGTAAACTGACATGAAATTCATGCAAACAAAACAATATCCGTGGTAGAAGAGTCACTTTGGGATTAAGTTAGTTTTCCTCCTGTAGTTTTTCCTTCTGCACTGATGACGCATTTGCATTGTTCAGCACCTTGATGCTGTGCTGCGAGATCCTGAGTGGACTGGAGTAATATATGGCTGTTACGAGGACTAAATTGAATCTCATCCTCATTTGTTCATTCCCCCCCCCCCCCCCCCGTGACTTGTGAAATGAACATCTCTCTAAAATGACACACTTTTGTCCTCGAACAAAAAACAAACAAACAAACAAACAAAAACAAAAAAACAACAACAACGTGACTTTCCTATTGCGGCTTTACATCGGTGGAATTACTGACTGTATGCTTTAGATATAAAACAGAGTTAATGTCTTCATTAGCATATGAACCGCATGCAGTGGACCAAACCGATCGTCATGATGACGTCGCAAAACTACAGCTAGCATTACGGCTAGTCTGCATTATTTTAGACATGCTTTTTTTTCACATGCTTCTTGAGCAGAGATGTACGATGTGCTACTAAATATTTAGCTAGAATTAGCTGTTATGCTAACTACCAGTGTTCCACGTGAAGCCTGTAAATGAGAGAGACTTCATAACCGCTAGCTCTAATTCAACACCATCTCTTGTAAAACGTGACATTTAACCTTATTACTACATCGCCAACTAGCGCTGGGTGAGATGATGCTAGAATATCGATAGCACGATAAACTGTGAATCTATACAAATACCTGTTTTTTCAGCAAGGACAGAAATGAAGCTTTTGTTTAAATCTCGCATCAGTTTAGAATTCAGCTCCCTCCAGTCTTATTTCTTTCCTTTCTTTTTTTTTTTCTCTCCCCCTTTTCATTATCATGCTGACTAAACGATGCAGCCGTGACCGTCCTTGCATTTTAAACTTCCTAAAGTCCCCAAAGAATCTAAACTCATGATTGGCTTGTAATGAGGTTAATAATGGCCTCCTAATCTGTGCTGCAGTGTTTGAATAATTAAAACTTTCCTAACTTCTAGATCAACTTCATGTCATATCAAGGGAGATTTTCTTCTCTATGTTGACTTTACTTCACATGTGGAGTCTCATCATCCTGGTTAATGGAAGCGAGAATGTCTCAAGTTTAACGCTTTCCTGTTCTCTATTTTGCTCGTTCATGATGCTCCTCTCCGGTTTCTCACGACTGCACAGTCCATCGATCAGTTGTCCGTCCTATTCACAATCTGTGCAGGATTGTCACCGGCATCTTCACTATGTCTTCCTGTTTCAGGAGGAAAAATCTCAACACACAGAACATCATCCCGACTTTACAGCTCTCAAAACATTTCCTACCGAGTGGGAATGAAGCAGAATACGAAGCGTGTTGGGTTTTAGGTCCGAGCGCTTTGATCAGACTCAGTTCACAACAAATAGACGCAAATGGTTTTGATGATTCCTCATCATCATACAGCGGGTTGAGTTCAAGTTGGGATGGAATCTAATGATGTCCAGAAAAATGTGTCACTATAAAGTGAACAATGGCAACACTATGAAGATCTTCTGTGTCCATGTAATGATAATCTTTGTGCTGAGTGTTTTGTGGCTGTATAGCGAGTCACCCACCTGCTTTGTTCTCTCTAAGTTTTACAGACTGTATCCCCCCTCGCTCCGGCCCGAGTACCTCGCAGCAGTACTTCTCCTGTTTCCGTGTTGTCTAGTGTTTGGTCCATGTCTCTTCTCTCTTTCCATCTCTTGATGTTAGTTTGCTCCGTAGTGTACCATAATCAATCTCACCTGTTTCCAGTTCGTCCCCTGATCTATCTTTACATCCTCGTCTTTATTTGAGTCTTTGCTCCGGTTTTTAAAAAAAAATTTTTATCATTCGATCTTTTGATTGCTGATTGTCTCTCAGGTTTTTGATCCAGGTCGTAGTTGTCCTGACCTGCTCTTTTCTGTCGCAGTTCATGTAATTTATTGATCTCCTGACCCATGCCGGCACCCTGACTGTGATCCTGATCCTGATCCTTATCCACCTGCCTTCCTGAAAGGAGACGTCTGAACATAACTGCAGCAGGTAACCGTGTACCATCAAGCTCACCATACCAGTGTTTGACTTGAACGGTGTTTGATTTCCTCAGTTTGTGCTCTTGGACACCTTGGCTGACTATGAAGGTACTGAATTCCCATCTGATTGGATCCTCTCAGAGTGTCAGGTTTCACTTTGAAATCCGGCTTTATAATGAATAGCGGAGTATCACTGTACCCTGGCTCACTGGCTAAGCATGCCGATGGGCTGAACAACACGCAAGGTGCTGATAGGGCAGCCTTCTAAGCCGAGGCTGTCATTTCTCAGCCACCAGGTTTTTTGAGGGACATATGGCCACTGTGCCACCGGGAAAGGAAGAGCAGGCATTTTTGACAATGCTAATGCTAATGCTGGCCCCTAACCCTGGAAGCCTTGTGGACGTTTCACCCAGGGAAGCAGAACCACCTTTTTGCTGTGTCTTTTTCCATGTGGTCTAGTGTTTTTTTTTATTTTTTTATTTTATGGAGCCATGTGCATTTTGTTTGAGGCTTTGTTTCTTTCCATGCCTCCCTAGTGTGTTGTGATAACTCCCTATGATTTTCTCCCTGATTAGTCATTTTGCCGAAAGCCTTATCCTGGTGAAAATGATGGAATCAAAACTTGGCTTCAGAAGGTTCAGGTGCAGCTTTTTTTTTTTTTTTCTCCCACAAACCGCATCCTGATAAACTCTACACTACACTGCTAAACCACTTACACCTTGTTACCTGTAATCATTCCACCTCTCAACTATGCAGTATGTTTTTCTATTATGCACATATACAGTACTACCAATTTCTTAATATTTTTCTTCCAAAAAAGTCTTTTTTGTTTCTCAAAACTACATTTAAACAATAATGTTGTGATGAGGAATAGTTCTCCAGGCATCTTGAAGGATTTTTTTTTCTCTGTTATTCTCCATCAAGTCCAGATTCAAGATTCTTTACTGTCACTATACTACAGTAGATACAGTACACTTAGAGCAGTCGTTACAGAGCAAGCTAAACTTTTAATTTGAAGGATTTAATTAAATACATATAAAAATAAGAAAAATAGTAAAGAGAAGCCATCATGGAGCGTGTAGGATTGGATCAACATGATGAATCATGGATCTGCATCAGCCAAAGAGATCAAAGAAACATCCAGAGTTCGGGGAATCTAATCACACTCACTGAAGGTCAACGCGAACACTGGGCAGTTTGCTCATTCCATCATTAGGAATCTATGATAACGGATTTTTCCATGGAGTAACAAGTGTTCAAAGCTTTTCTTTGCTGTGTACACTCTGTGTTGTTTATACCAGACGGTATCAAGCCTTTTGATTATTGATTTAATTCCTGATTATCGATCTGCTTTACCTCCTTATTTGATGAGCTTGTACTGGCTCGAGCTAATACTGTTTATTGATTGGCTGACCTTTGATACCGATCTACCTTACTTTACGTCCACCTCTGTCTCCCTGACCTAATGAAACCGTATAGCAATTACAGTTTCGAAGAATTGCTTAAACGCAGAAACAGTTAGAAGAAGCCGCATGGCAATGCAGATGTTTTAGCGCTTTAGCACATTCAGCAAAGTAAAATGGCTCCAAAAACCACGAATGGCTTGCGTGAAAATGTAACATTCACATGAGAAAAGCACACTTACTCATCACGTGGGTTTACTCAACAAGGCATTCATGTTCACACTGACCAAAAAAAAAAAAAAAAAAAGGTTATCAAAGTAGACTTGTAACCTGGGTTTGCAGTATGTTGAATAGAAGCGAATTTGTTGATTCACATTTTTACCACCCACCCCAAAAACACACCATACAGTACAATACCCACTCCTGAGTGAATAGGCACACATCAATTAAAAAAATCACAAAGGAAATAATACGGAAATCACAGTGATCATGAATGACTGTACAGTAGCACAATAAATAAATAAGTTAAGTCAATTAGTCAGAATCACGACTATTGTCTCTGCTCAGCCACATCAACATCACAGCGAATGATTTCTCCAGCTGAAGAGTGTATAAATGTCTTATGCTGGCAGCCGTCTACTCGGATCTCACCACACGCATCCCATGTTGCTTGCGTTGCATGAGTTACACAATGAAAGGGATTGCAGTCGTATACTGTTATATACCTACCCTCCATCGCCAAGATGAAAAGAAAAATCTCCTTTTTGGTTTAGAAATCATAAATAGAAAGAAGAAATACAAACTACGCTGGAGCACCTGCTGCACTATGGAACCAGACTGTAAAGCAGATGATGTTGACCAGCTTGGATCTCCTTCATGGGGCTGAATGAGAATGTTAAGAAGAGTGCCAAGAAAAACAATAAAGCGAGCTGACCAAATGTTCAAGTGGTTCATGATGATGTAGGAGCCCTACACACATGCTGATGGCAACACGGTCACCAGGTGCTGGAGGAAGGGATTGATTACCATGATGAATCGAAAAGAATCAACAAACTTTAAAATAATCACATTTTGCAGCCTGAAATGAAGACGCGTGGTTAAGGCATTGGACTACGGTTCGGAAGGTCCCAGATCCACCAAGTTATCCCTGCTGGGCCCGTGAGCAAGACCCTTAACCCCAACTGCTCAGATGTATAATAAGATAAAAAAAAATGCCTGGATAAGGGCGTCTGCCAAATGCCTTGATGTAGATGTAGATGGAAAATAATATAGACAACACCAACATGGCAAAAAAGAAATAAATTCATTGGAACTGATTCGGAAGAGGATTACCCCCTCCTTAAAATAACTTGCCGGTACAGTTGCAAGTTCCTTCACACGGGAGCTTAGTACCGTCACCTCGCACCTCCGGGGTCTAGGTTTGATTCCCGCCTCAGGTGCATGTGCATGGAGTTTACATGTTCTACCCGTGCTTGGTGGGTTTCCTCCAACAGTCCAAAGACATACAAATTAGGCGAACTGGCTTTTTGAAACTGCCCGTAGGTGGCCCTGTGGAGAAGTAAGTGGCAACCCACACCAGCATCCTTGCCAAGAAAACCCCATGGACGGCATCTAGGAAAGCCTGGATCGCTGTGGTCCATGAGGTCATGAAGAGATGGACCTGACTTAATGACTAAACAAGCAAACAAACAGACAAACAAAAAAGTGACTTGTAAACTCAATAAGGTGAAACTAATCACCTTCTCGATGGCACACAAGGCCATTTGACTTTCAACTGTGATTCATAGCTGCGGCTATTCTGTTTGGGTAAATTTCACTTGCCACACCCAGGCCTGATCACTTCCAGAGCTGTTGAATCAAGAAATCACATGGACGTGTCCTCCCACTCCTTGGTGGTCTTTGCTCCACTCTATGAGGAAACAGAATTCTTGCTTTTACAGTATGGGCAATATAACATTAATATACATACTGTATCTCATAGCAGAAACATCAAGTGCAGTAAGAGTACAGACGCCTTCGCAGCTCCCAGTTCTAGCATTGCTTGTCTCCTTGGGTGAGCTCTTCCTCGTTCTCATGGAGGGCTTTTGTTCAGTTCCATCTGTTCCAGCCTTCCCATGAAAGGTTTTATTTTTATTCCCTTTCTCCATCACACTCATGCGTCTCTGCTGTTCACAATGGACAGTACTGCTAGCCGAGTGCGGAGACAAGCTCTGGAGTGTCCGTCTTCTGGAGCTCTGTGCTATTTCACTGCTTTTCAAATCTAAGCATTTTCCTTCTTAGCATTAACAAAAGAAGTTAAGCTTATCATGAACTTTTGGCGCTGAGATTGAGAACATTGTGTAAAAAAAAAAAAAAAAAAAAAGATGTATCAGGGATTTGAAAGGAGAGCAACCAGCGGGAAATGTGTTTGGAGTTTTGTTCCACTAGCTTAGAAAGAAAGGGTTTTTATTTCCAGTGTTTGTGTTTTTTTGTGCCAGCATGCGGTAACAGAGTGTGTTAGCACCTGAGAAAACTGTAAAAGCCAACACACTGAGGTCTAAAGGTCAACCACGCTATAAGAAACCTTTGTGTTATATCTGGTCTATATGCTTGTTAATGAAAACAATTACCATGCTTAATTTCACTAAATAATTATTTCTGTGAAAAGAATTCACGTTTGCGATTAATTAATTTTTATTCACTACAATCTACTTTGGATTTATAAATATTTACTTTTTGTTGGTTTAAAAAAAAAAAAACTTTTTTTGTAAATAAAAAACATCATGCAGTTCCATCTTCGCGTTGAAGGTCTGGAGTCGCCATTGTGCTCGGTTCCATGTTAATATGATGTGTGAGTTCAACATAAAATATTATCAAGCCATTGTCTTCCAGGTCTTCCTCAGGTTTGATTTTAAAGTTTCTATGTCTTGATATATGTACAAAAAAAACTCAGTTTTTCCTTATTATGATCTTAACTATAAAGGCTCTTTTCTGGCCTGATATCAGTTTTACTTCATCATTTGTCTTTCTTTGAAAAACCATGATTTTTTTTTTTTTAGATGTTTCTAAAGCACCAAAAGATGTTTTCAAAGGCATCTAATTTGTCAATAACGTTTTTACCCAATGTCCATGTCTCACTTCCATATAGTAGGAGAGATATGACATAGCAGTTTAAAATTCTAAATCTTTTTGGTAGTGGGATTCTCTTAGATATTAGAACAGATTTTATGTTATTAAATGCACTCTTTGCAATTCCTATTATTCTAGTTACTTCTTTGGCACATGTACCATCCATTGTAATTAAATGACCTAAATATATGAATTCTGTGACTTGTTCTCTGTCTTCTTCATCTATTTTTATTTTCACGGTGGGAAGTTGTATTTCTTTGTTTTGATATATGAATGATTTTAGCCTTTAGCATTCATTTTCATTCAAAAGGTCTTTTCAGCATTGTTGATTATATCTAATAAGATTTGCATGTCATTCTCTATGATACCATGAATTTATTTTTAAAATAATGTAATAGAAAAAAAAATATGTATGATAATGTTATAGATTTATAAAAATCACCTTTATTTTACTCTGGATTAAAAATAAAATAAATCACCATACAGTCCCGAAATTCACGGAGTTACGTTAGAGCACCTGCGAATTCTGAAAAAAAAAAAAATCACACAAACTTTTAATGTGATAAAAAAATAAAATGCCTATAAATGCCGGTTTCTATAGTTTAAAAGCTAAATACGCCCCCAAAACACTTTAATTTAATTTCAAACTCAACTTAATACTGTACATTACCCATAAAAAATAAAAGAATGTAAAGGTAAACCCGTGTACTGTACAGTAATGTACTGCTGAGTACATTTGGTATAAGTACTGCAGGATAAATACAGTAATAATTGACCATCACAAGCCACATTTTCCTCTATGGTTTGCTTTGTGTTCACTCAACAGTACTAAAATAATAATAATAAAAAAAAAATAAAAAAAAATTATTAAACATACAAACAAAAAATATATACACAGTGGAACCTCGGATTACGAGTAACGCGGTTTACGAGTGTTCCGCAAACCGAGCAAAGATTTTTAATAAATTTTTAATCGGAAACCGAGCAAGTATTAGTTTACGAGCGCCGAGTATCATGTATCACGCATGCGACTCTTATTTTGAAACCGAGCGGCAAGTGATCACAACTGAGCCAATGATTTTTCTCTCTCTTGCGCTGCGGGACTTATGGGTAATCGTCTCTCCTGCTGCGTCCCCTGTGTCAAAATAAGAGTCCCCTGCTGCGTCTTAGTGCTCGTCTCTTATAATGAACATCTCCACACACACACACATACACACACATTTTACACACACTTACTTTGTGTGTGCGTGTACATGCGCGCGTAATTTGACACCAACACCAACACACACACACAAACACACACACACACAAACACACACACACACACACACACTCTCCCCGGCGCGTTGAACACGCGCTTTATTTACACAGAAACTCAGCTCTGTCGCGATTCTTTTCAAAGGTAAGGTGCTGGTTCATTTGTTATTTGTTATTTTTTACTTTACAGCAGTGATTCCGTTAGTCTGCTCACGCGAGTATCATTAGAGAGATTTCTTTTTTTTCTCATTAAAACAGTGTTTGCATTGTGTATGTTAGTTGTGAAACTTAAAAAACGAGGTGTGGGGAGGGAGAAGGAGTTTTACTGTTTAAGATGAGGGGAGGGGCTAATTCCACACACACACACACACACACACACACAAATACACGGCGCCTGCGCGCACAAACAGAAACACTTATCTGTCGGGATTTATTTTTACTTTTTTTTAAATGTTAAGTGGAGGTTCATTTGTTTTATTTTTACTTTATATGTTGTAATTTTTATGTAACTATTGTTTTGGGCTGTAGAACGAATAACTTGAGTTATCATTATTTCTTATGGGAAAAGTCTATTTGGTTTGCGAGTGTCTTTGGAATACGAGCCCACTTCTGGAAAGAATTATGCTCGTAATCCAAGGTTCCACTGTATATATATTTAGCTGAATTTTCACAACTCCAAATCTGCAGCTCTTGTGGGATGTTCCAGGTCTGCGGTGGTCAGGATGTACCAACAGTGATCAAAGGAAGGAAAACCGGTGAACTGGTGACAGGGTCATGGGTGGCCAAGGCTAACTGATGCACATGGGTCGTGTAGTCTGATCCAATAGAAGAGCTACTAATAAATTCCTGCTCATGCTGTCATCAGAAACGTTACAGAAGTCTTTGTACATTATCTCTCATTTCAGATGTACAGCCTCCACTTTATATCACGCAGGCGTTGATCTGGTGTACGAGCCAAAAGGTCCAACAGTGAGAAACAGCCGTCTGTTTCATGACTCACACCGGGGGGGGGGATGGGGTATGAAAAATTAACAGTAACAGTAACAGTAACAGTATGAAAAATTAAATGTGTACATATGATGCCTCAGGGGAGATTAGAGAGATTAGATCAGAGGAAGAAACAAATCAATACATAATGTGGAATATTACAGAATAAAAAAAATATTTCATTAATATTGTTTATCTGTCTGTCTGTATGTATGTCTAATATGGTGTTTGTGTGAGTGTGTGATAAATATGGTGTTAAAGAAACAGATTCATTGCATGTGTGTGTGTGTGTGTGTGTGTGTGTGTGTGTGTGTGTGTGTGTGTGTGTGTGTGTGTGTGCACGCTAAGAATACTCGGAGGTTTTGTCACTCTGAGCACAGCGAATGTGAAGCCATAATAATTACTGTCAAGTGAATTCCTGCGCTTGTTGTGCTTTGTGTGTGTGTGTGTGTGTGTGTGTGTGTGTACATCTGTCAGTGCATGCAGGTGGGCGGGCATTTGTTTGCCATCTCATCTATGTGTGTGTGCGTGTGTGTATAGACAGGCAGTTCATTGGCATCATGTGTTAGTGTGTGTGTGTAAATAAGAATGACAATAATAATCTATGTGGCTCTAACTGCCACTTACGTGGTGTGTGTGTGTGTGTGTGTGTGTGTGTGTGTGTGTGTGTGTGTGTGTGTGTGTGTGTGTGTGTGTGTTGTACATTGCTTGTTTTGAGCCTCAGGTACTCTACAGCTGTGCGATCTAAAATTCTATCCATTCAATATAATATATTTATTCATCCAAATGAAAAAATGAAGAGAAGAGAGGAAAGATAGCCAAATATATAATAATAATAATAATAATAATAATAATAATAATCATAATAATAATCATAATAATAATAATACATTATTATGTATGGTAATTGCTTATTGTATATGCTAATTACTAGCCATGCACAGTCCGTACAAAGAAACATTCTAAAGTACATTAAAATTCGATCTGGTCATGTTTAATAAACACCAGACTTGTTCCGTACTGCCAGGTTAGTTGTGATCGTGCACTTGGAAATAGTTCGCCATGCCCTGGACAGAGGGGGACATGTGCAGAAAGAGTCCCCGAGTGTCCCTGAGCCGTGGCTGAGCTGCCCAGTGTGTGGGAGGTGAGGGAGGCCGGAGTGTACGAGCTCTAGAGTCAGTTTGTTCAGGATCCTGATGTCAGTTCCTCAGCCTGGTAAAAAGTCTGAGAGCTTCCAATAATTGAATACAATTTTATTACATTTTATTCACATAATGCTTTTAACAATTGTCACCATGGCAAAAGAGATTCGAGCAAAAATGATGGAAATCAGTAAGGTGGCTTGGTGGTGAGCACTTCAGGGTCCAGGTTCGATTCGCATCTCTGTGTGAGTGGACTTTGCATCTTCTCCGCGTGCTTGGTGGGTTGGTGATTTGCGGATCTGAGTTCATGCCCCTAATTTAGTGGGTTGCCACACCGCATACTACAGTATCCAGCCACTGCATGAAATAAGAGCGTTGTGTCTGTAAGGGTATCCTGCGTAAATCCTGTGCCAAGCTGTGTGCAGATCTGTGACCGCGCCTTGACAGGAGCTGCTGAAAGAACGTTTAGTACAGAATGTGTGAGAAAGTATGTATAAATACGTATATAATGTTCAGACTGTTCCTGATGAGCAAGCCCAAAGTGACAGTAAAAAAACTCCCTCAGATGTCAATAGGAAGAAACCTTGAGAGGAACCAGACCATCAGAGGCAGAGGCGGCCCAAGACATAAACGAGCTAAGCGGCTGATTAGGGTCCCTGTGTCAACCAGGAGGGCCCAAGAGTGACAGCAATTTGTTTTTTGGTGATGCATTATGTCAATGGACAATTATACAAAAAAGCAATAGAATAACAACAATGCAATGCAATGCAATTATTTTCATGTAAAAAAAAAAGTCATGTAAACTAAGCTATGTTGCGGGCTAAAGTTAGCCGGCTAATGAATTAACATCCAAGGTAGCCTATTTTCTTTTTTCAGGGAAGTTCATGTTTGAATAAACATCCTTAAATAGACCTCACATCTTAATATACTATAATATAACAAATTACTAAGATAGTTTTAGATTAAAGTTTTAGTCTTCTGTGTAAAAATTACTTTGCTAGGTATATATGTTCATAAACTTCGCCTTGCACCGCCAGGGTCCGGGTTCGATCCCCGGCCAGGCTCGATTCCCGTCTCTGTGTGCATGGAGGTTGCATGTTCTCCCCGTGCTTGGTGGGTTTCCTCCGGGTTCTCCGGTTTCCTCCCACAGTCCAAAGACATGTAGGTTAGGCTAATTGGCGTTCCCAAATTGCCCGTAGTGTGTGAATGAATGAGTGTGTGTATGTGTCTATCGGAATGATGTCACAGAAGGCTTGTATTATTATTATTATTTGGGCATAGAAACAAAATTTGATCATGTGTCTCTGTAATATTTCTTAGCCAATGTGACCATATATAAATGTAGTTCAGTTCATCATATTGCCTAGATCATGCTGAAAGATGCTCTTGGTCTTAAAGGTTTCCCCAAGGTTCCCCAATCCCTTACCACATAACTTATGTATGAGGCTAGTTATCCCACACTACAGTTGTGGCCCTTGGATGAGAAGCAACCCCACACATGAATGGTCTCAGGATGCTTTACTGTTGGCATGACACAGGACTGATGGTAGCGTCACCTTTTCTTCTCCGGACGAGCCTTTTTCCAGATGCCCGAAACAATCAGAAAGAGGCTTCATCCGAGAATATGACTTTGTCCCAGTCCTCAGCAGTCCATTCGCCATACTTTCTGCAGAAGATCAATCTGTCCTTGATGTTTTTTTTTGGACAGAAGTGGCTTCTTTGCTGCCCTTCTTGACACCAGGCCATCTTCCAAAAGTCTTGGCCTCCCTGTGCGTGCAGATGCGCTCACACCTGCCTGCTGCCATTCCTGAGCAGCTCTGCACTGGTGGCTCTCCGATCCCGCAGCTGAATCCTCTTTAGGAGACGATCCTGGCGCTTGCTGGACTTTCTTGGACGCCCTGAAGCCTTCTTAACAAGAATTGAACCTCTTTCCTTGAAGTTCTTGATGATCCTATAAATTGTTGATTTAGGTTGATTTATCTTAGTAGCCACAATATCCTTACCTGTGAAGCCATTTTTATGCAACGCAATGATGGCTGCATGTATTTCTTTGCAGGTCACCATGGTTAACAATGAAAGAACAATGATTTCAAGCATCACCCTCCTTTTAACATGTCAAGTCTGCCATTCTAACCCAGTCAGCCTGACAGAATGATCTCCAGCCTTGTGCTCGTCAACATTCTCACCTGAGTTAACAAGACGATTACTGAAATGATCTCAGCAGCTCCTTTAATGACAGCAAGGAAATGCAGTGGAAAGTTTTTTTTTCAGGATTAAGTTAATTTTCATGGCAAAGAAGGACTACGCAATTCATCTGATCACTCTTCATAACATTCTGGAGTAGATGCAAATTGCTATTATAAAAACTTAAGCAGTAACTTTTCCAATTTCCAATATTTATGTCATTCTCAAAACTTTTGGCCACGACTACATTATTAAGAATTATTAAGAAGACCAAGGCCAAACAGAATTTCACTCTCACTCAGATGAAGAAGGATGGAAGCCACACTCAGCAAAACCTGTATAGATCTGTCTGATGTACTCTGATATCATGAAAATGCAGATCACACTTTGAATTGACACAAGAATTGACTTTGTTAGTGTGAGAAAAGACTGGAGGGCTCAGTATAAACCCCTGAGGGATGCAAGCTCATTGATCTTAACTGAAAAGCTTCTGTTACTCAAATACGACTCAAACCTTGAATCCTTACAAATTGATTCATTGCGTTTATACGTATATGATGGTCTACAGTTAAAAAAAAAAAAAGAGGCTACAGTCATATGCAATAACACAAGAAGTTTCCTGCATCTAAGGTCAATAAAATATATTAAAAACTCTCAAAAGTGCTGACTCTGTGCTATGACTTAAATTTCTCCAATAAGACATTGACTTGGTGATATGACTGTAGCTGAGCGTGCACAACCTTCTCCATGATCTTATAGAAAAGATGGGTCTATAATTAGATATTTCTAATAGATCAAAGTTAAAGATAGGTTTCACAATAGCATGCTTATGAGCCTCAGGGACACACCCAGTACTGATGCCGGTATTTATAATAACACCAAGGCTAGGCCTGACTACACTCATCAGTTGGTTAACAATATGGGGAGGAACTGGGTGACCAGGATGAAATGCTGAATTTGAGTGCTAAACAACACGAGTTTAAAATGTTTGCAAGTGGTAAATGGTGTGGCAGCTTAAACTTGATCAGCAATCTTGTTTCTAAAAAAAAAAAAAAAAAAACGTAACAAATCACATGCAGGCGAAGCGTGACATGACATGAGGTTATTTGGGGATTTAAAACAGTATTAATATATTAGTACTAAAAGCATACAGTTTGTGTGGCTTGGGACATTTTTTGAAAATGATAATTGAACGATAATGAGTTTTATGCAGCTTTACCAATTCTTTTCTATTGAGATGTGTGTGATTTTAAGATGTCCACGGACCAGAGGTGGGACATTTCTGCATGGCGTGTACACACGTTTGTACTTTTAATCGAGTACACAGACAAATCTCTACTTTTCCTCAAGTACAGGATGTGTGTACTTTGCCCAAGGACACCTGCAGTATGTTATACTTCCATTTACACTCCGCTCTTTCACATTTTTCGCCCAGTAGCATAAGAAGTAGAATTGAACCATAGTTCTATCGGTCAAGTATCTAGACCAAAGTTTAGCAAGAGCATTCAAGATGTTGCTGCAGACTATGTTAACAAGGGAGAAAACTGCCTAGCATACACAACTGGGAGTCTTGAAATGCATCAATAACTTCCTCAGCTGTCATAGGGGTCATCTTTTGACTCATACAAGTACAAATACAAAGCTGAATGACGACCAGGGGAAGGGGAAGTGCAACATTTACAGATAAGTAATCAGAAATATGAAGGTCATAGATACTAATAATCTTCAAAGATAATCTGTAATAAGTCTCTATCAAGTCTAGTAAATGAGACTGTTTGTATGTAGGTTTATGGATCAATTGTTTGGTAAAAAAGGGGACATTTTTTTAAAGAACCAGAGGGTGACCCGGACAACAAACATGTAGGGTAAAATCCACAAGGATCAAAAGTGCAGCATACTTTAGCATAAGTCTTGCAATAAGTTCTTCAAATTCCCCCCCAAAAAATCCTTGTTAATAATAATAATGAGATAAACCACTGCACAAAGGGTAAGGTAAAGATGTAAAGTTGTTTTTCTGAACTATTGGACTCCGATGGCAAACTTGGTGCTCCTAACTCTTCCCGCATCAGCCCCATTGATGTACAGTATAAAGGGTGTGGCCATTCTCATGAGGTCCACAATCCTCTCCTTTACGTCAAACCAGAAGTTGATGTCATTGCACCACTTCAATGGGTTCAATAACACACTGACATTCATCTTTCTTGGCTGTCTCATGATGGTGGTGTTCTCAGCAAACCTGAAGATGTCATCTGAGCTGTCAGACTGTGAGAGAACAGGGAGTACTGGAGGAGGCTGAGAACACATCCTCGTGTGGAGCTCCTGTCCTCAGAGACAGAGTGGAGGAGATGTGATGACTGATTTCCATCACTTACAGTTTGCTTGAACATCATCAGATGAGTGTTCAAGCCTGCAGTAAGTCCTTGAGCTTTAAAATGAGTTTGACAGAGCTGGAGTTAATGATCAGCATTTGTGAGAGCACTATGCATCGCCAGAGTAATGGCATCATCCACTGAGCAGCTTGAAGAGGTACTGAGAAGAAGGAAGAGATGTGGTTTGAGGACATGGACACCACCAGGACCTGGAGCTTTAGAAGTGTGGACCATCCTGAAGAGAACTGAGATGGTTCTAGAAGGTGTTCCTCAACTGTAATCTGTGATTGAGTGTGAACCATTCCACATAACAGACATTTAAGTTGTATGTGTTTGGGGTGTTGGGGTGGGGGTGAAGGGGCAGTTCTGATCATTAGCAGTATGAC
>QNUK01000061.1:0-57500 GCA_013621035.1 Clarias magur | reverse complement strand
GATGTTTATAGACGCGTTTTGTCTGTGTGGATTTCTGACTTTCTGTATAGTTTGCCTCTGATGTGGCTCTGAGTGATTTCTCTGAACACCAGTGAGCGGTGTGTGTCCCAGCTGCTTCTCAACCACATTCCCGGTCTTAATACCATTCCTCAGTGCTCAGTAGCTGTGCGTGGTCTGGTCTGTTACTGTATCTCAGAAACATTTTCATTAAACTCTCCTCTTCAGCTCAGGGAGATAGAGGAGGTGAGTGTCACTGCTGCTTACACATCATCTGCCCAGTACCTACCAGACAGGGTTGAACCCATGACCTGTGAGAACCTGTGATCTTTAAGAACCTGTGAGAACCTGCGATCAGTGAGAATTTGAGAGAACATGTGAACAGTGAAAACACATCAGCTCTGATGTGAGGTGTGAGAACCTGTAAGAACCTGTGATCAGTGAGCACCTGTGAGAACATGGGAACAGTGTCCCAGCAGATCAGCGTGAACAAGCAGAGAATGCAGAGATAAATCACACTTGTTTGTTCATGGAGTTAGAAAGATCAGCACAGAGTTCTTAGCCAATCACACATCAGCTCTGAGAACCCCTCATGAACCCTTCATTCATTAATCCATTATTCTTTTCTTCTTTCTTTGTTGTTTTCTTTTTTCATGAATTTATTCGCTCATTATTTCTTTTGTTTATTGTTCTTTCTTTCCTTTTGTATAATTTTTAATTAGTTTGTTTGTGCCATCATTATTTCCTTTTTCTTTCTTTCTTTCTTTGTTCATTTGATTGTTTTTTTCTTCTGTAACATATGCATCACTGTATCACCCTCTGCATAAGGAACACACTCACGGTGTAAGACACGTGACCATGTTGGAATCAGTCTAAAGCCCTGTCTCTGAGTGCGGTGTATCGGACAAGAAACACAAGACAAGACTTAAATAAAACATGGGTGATTTCAAAGTTCCGGATGGTAAGAGAGATCTGAGCAATGCCCAGAGAGATCAGAAGCTCAGGATGTGGGAAGCATCTCCAGGGATGAAGAGAAAGTAGCTCAGACTTGTTAGGATTAAGCATGATGAGATCTCGGCCAGACATCTAAGCAGAACTCTTGTCTGTGTGTGTGTGTGTGTGTGTGTGTGTGTGTGTGTGTGTGTGTGTGTGTGTGTGTGTGTGTGTGTGTGTGTGTGAGTGTGTGTGTGTGTGTGTGTGAGGGAAGGACAGGATGAGTTGAGAATCAGTAGCATAGCAGTGGTATAAGAACCCATGCCAGGATATGAAGTCACCAACAGATCAGGAACAAATGGAGAATAAAAGAGGACCGAGTACTGAGCCTTGTGGGACACCATTGGAAAGCAGATGAGGATCTCCTCCATGTCACACGAAATAAACTTCAGGTTATGAAGCCGATACCTGCTGACAGTCTGGCTTTTCAACAGACATGAAGCTTCTCAGCCACTACTGGGTAGAATCCTGGAGGGTTGTTCCATTTGAAATGGAGAGAGACAGTCAGAGATATCCAGAGTGGATTTCTTTAGGAATGCTGTCCTGAATCTTGTTTTAGTACTGGAGCATATGTTAGTGATGGAGACTGGAGATAAAGGAGAAATGAAGGTTGTGTGAGATCTTGTACATCCTCACACTGAAGATTTGTTAAGAGAGAGAAAGTGTTGAGAGAAGGTATAAATATAAATCTGCAGTATCTGTGTGTTACTCATCAGACTTGCTGCATCATTGCGCTCCTCCATAACCATCATTTTCACACACTCCTGCTAATGAGCTGGAGGTTTTTGTTCTCTTCTCAGTGCATGCTCAAGTTGGTGTGTGTGTATTGAAATTTAAGGCGCTCGTACTTTTCTATGATTATGTGAAAGATGATGTATGAACTAACGCTTTGTATTGATCGTAAGTGTTGGTGTTCTGGTTCCACTTGTGAATATTGGATGAGGTTGGTACTGTGACTGGAAATGCTATAAAAAGCTGTAATCACATGGACCTGTGTTGTGTTCCGTAAGTCCACCATACACTTCTCTCAGCATGCAGAACACTCAATGTCATCATTCCTTGTCACCTATTCTAAGATGCAAAGTGAAGATCAGGCATGCTGTGGACCACCAAGGGGACTTCAGGAGGTTCACTGCCTCTCCTCAGTAAGCTGCACAAGACTGCAGGGGTGTAAATAGTTATTCATACTCATACCTACAAGCCCCGCTGCTACCATCCTGATTCCTGCAAGCTCCTCCTCCTGCCATCCTGATGCCTATAAGTTCCTCCTCCTGCCATCCTGATGCCTATAGGTTCCTCCTGCTGGCATCCTGTTACCTATAAACTCCTCCTCCTATCATTCTGATATCTATAAACCCCACCTCCTGAGATCCTGATACCTATAAGCTCCACCTCCTGAGAAATTAATAAGCTCCACCCCCTGAGATCCTGATACCTATAAGTTCCACCTCCTGCCATCCTGATACCTGCTGTATGAACTACACCTCCTGAGATGCTGGTACCTATAAGCTCCTCCTTCTGAGATCCTGGTACCTATAAGTTCCTCCTCCTGCCATCCTGATACCTAAGCTCCGCCTTCTGACATACTTTGGGAGTTTTCTTGACACAGTTGCTCTTTTCTTTTTAGGGATTAAAGCACTGATGTCTGCTTCAAGTCATTTTTTTTTCTTTTTCTTCTCTCTCTCTCTCTTTCCTCTCCATTTCTCTATCTCTATACTCCTTTTCTTCTCCCTTCTTTATCTTTATTTGTGACTTTTATCTTTTATCTTAACTGTACATCATTCTCTGATGATTGGCATGAGGTGTGACCCCTCTGAATTAACACTCTGTTCGTCAGGTAAAAATAGATGAGGGAGTTGATGACGAGAGCTATAAATAAAGACGCCTCCCCTGCTCCCTCACTCTATCGGTCCTCTGCCTACACAAGGGATATTTTTATCTGCTCTTAAAGTTCGGTCCTGATTCTGATAATGTGTAGAGTCTGAGCAGCACGTTTCCCAGTCCTACCCTCGAGTGTGTTTGTGTGTATGACTACACTGACAAGGCTGGGTTACGTCACGCACTCGGACCTTGCTGTTCTTTTTTTCCCTGCCTCAGGATGGGGCTTTTGTTTTTTGCGAATGTAGCACATTCATCACAAACTTTTTTATAACATTCCCCAGCTCAGGGTTCAGTGGGATTCTCAGTCTCAGCAAATTCAGCAGCAGTGTTGCCTCTTGTCTTGAACTATGCAGCGAAAGTGACAGGGATATTATTGCCTATTGTTAGAGGTGGCCCGAGGCATGATGGGAAAAATGTCAGCGTAAGGAGAAGCTTCCAGCCACATGCCACGACACCAATTGAAACCAGTTTAACAGATGGTAGTGCTGCGTTCGCTGGAAAAGCAACTCCTGAACACAAGAGACAGAACTTCACTGCAGACTTTTACTTCTTGTGTGGAAATTGTTCTCGGTTTAGTTTTTAACACAAAAAAAGAGAGTCAATGAACAAAGCTAGGGAGTTGAAACAAGTAGAGTTGAAACAGGACTTCAATTTAGGCTCAACCACTCCTTTCTGCTTTGGTAAATGTGGTGGAGCTCGTGTAACCGGTACTTTAAATGTATGTGGATATGCAGGGAAAGAGTTGCTGCATGTGGAAAGTAAAAAATAACCCAGCTCTGAGTGGATGCGGCGCGAACACGCCTCGTGACTCTCAGAGGAGCGACGAGCTTTGCATTGTGTGAGATTCGGAGCAGGGCGAGGAGTTTTTTATCTCATGGTGTAAATGACGTGACGAGTCCTGGAGAACGTTTACGATTGCCTTATATGGGCAAAGGTGCCAGAGCGAGTGTCACATTAACACTTGACCAAACACCAGAGAACACGCTATTGTTCTTCATTATAACTAGTAGAAAGTGTGTTCTGACTAGTAGAAAGAAGGATGGGTGTAACTCACAGAGAGAAAGATCTGAGTTGGTTCTTTATATATATATATATATATATATATATATATATATATATATATATATATGTACAGTATATGTATTAGGTCCACGAAGATCTGATGGGTTCCTTTAACCCAATATGTGTTTGTGTGAGAGAGCTACAGTACATCTCAGACGGGAGGCGCTACAGCCTGGGCACTCTATTAGGCTAGCCTGGCGAGTCGTAGGAAATTTGTTTAGGTGTTTGGAGACACAGCAGATAAGTGGAAGTACAAATTTATTTTGAAAATAACTCATGACTTCTATTCACAGACGTCCTCTTCATTGTTATGAAGCGTTATCTTGTTTCTGAATCCCATTTCCATGGGAACATGCAGGCATGAGTTATGAATGTGTTTTTTATGAACTGTACTGTAGATCCGCTGCAGGTCCACAGAATGTTGCCTTAAGGCTATATGTGACCACTTGTGACCTCAGTATGCAATGTGCAATATAATGAACAGCGTGACTGATGATTTTAATTTTAGCATTCCTCATTTCATATATACAGCTCTGGAAAAAAATAAGAGACGACTGCAAAATAATCAGTTTCTTGAGGGTTTTTTTTTTTTCTTCTGACAGGTGCATGTATTGGTGAGATGAAAAAGTTTTGTTCCATATTTTGTGAACTGCTGGCAATATTTCTCCAAAATTCAAAATTAAACTATTGTTACTTAGAGGTTTTTTTTTAGTGTATATTTAAGGGAAATGACATAACAACATATAAAAATGACTCAAGATCATGCAGTATTTGTAGAGCTTTAATAAATCAAATCAAATCAAATGCAAATGATTTGTAAAGAAATTGTGTTAATGCTTTGGGTAAATAACGTTAAGAAATCAGTATTTGGTCGAATAACTGCAATTTGCAATCACAGCTTTCATGCGTTTTGGCTCTCCATCAGTTTTTCACATTGCTTTTGGATAAATTTATGCCACAGCAAACAGCTCAGCTTTGCTTGATGTCCTCCATCTTCCTCTCGATGTGGTGCGCTGGTGGGCCAAGCTAAGACCAGGGCACAGGGCAGTCTGGCAGTCTTTGGGGACAGGAAACTTTTGACCAAAAATACTTTTGACTTTTGACCAAAAATACCTGGTGAGTTAGGGTAGCAGGCCCCGTCCCTGTATACGGCGGAGCTGTCCTTGGTGCTGATTGTGCACTGTGTTTGAATGTGTGTTGTGGCTCGAGCACAAAGCTGTCACGTAGGAGCCTATCAGGCCTCAGTCACAATACATAAACATACAAAAAGAACCAATTTCATGTATACACCACATATGGCATCTATTTTAAACTAATTTATGTCAACAAATGATATATTTGCATATGGTGATGTTTAGGTATTTTGCCTTAGCCTCAGTGATATTAAGAAGTTAGAAGTATAAAGGAGTTCAGCCTTTATTTGTCGCATATAAATTATTGCACAGTGAAATTTTTTATTCTTCTCATATCCCAGGCTTGTTAGTAGGCTGGGGTCAGGGCTCAAGGTCAACCATTAAACGGCTCCCCTGCAGCAGACAGGGTTAAGGGTTAAGGGCCTTGATCAAGGGCCTGACAGCAGCAACCTGGAGTAGCTGGGGCTTGACCCGCCGACCTTCCGATCAGTAACTCAGAGCCTTAACACACTGAGTCATCACCGCCTATTATGCTGTAGCTTTTAATGTCAGAGTGTATCAGAGTCATGACAATCACAGATTGTGAAACTGTTGCTGTTTTGTAACAAAAATCATGAAAGAACTGCATTGTGATATATTATTATATTTTACAATATATTGCCATAAGGGCTGACTTGTGGTGGACTCGTCTCCTCTACAAAAGATTTTTATTCCAGACCAAACCAGATCCTTTACTGACACTATGATACTTTTCCAGATTTTTGTTCCTATTTTTCTTTCTCTCGCTCCTCTGTCTTGGCGATGCTATTTGATCAGATACTGTATGTTCTCTTGGGTTCCTCCATTCAGCTACTGACTCCATAACTTCTACTCACTCACTTTCATTTTCAATACCGCTTTATCCTGCATTGAGGGTCGTGAGGACATGGAGCCTATCCCAGGAGACACCCTGGATGGGGTGCCAATCCACCGCAGGGCACACACATATACACACTCAGACACTCATTCCCACACTACTGGCGATCTGAGAATGCCAGTTGGCTTCATCTGCATGTCTTTTGACTGTGGGAGGAAATAAAGCACAGGGAGAATATGCAGACTCCATGCACACAGAATCAAACGCAGACCCTGGAGGTGCAACACAACAGTATTAACCACTAAGCCACCATGCTGCCTTGCCAAAAGATATAATTGAAAAATTGTTATTTAATGTAGTTATTCAGCAGCAAGCTCATTTCCCCTCTGATGTGTCCCAACCACTCAGCATTCAGCATCAGAAATATACTAATCATCGGCCTGAACATCTGTCATCATTTGCATCTGTTTCTCACTCGTTCATACCTTACGTTATATGTTACTGGACTAAAAATGAGTGACAAAAGCCTGGAGAACTTTTACTAGCAATACAAGAAAATCTAGATCTTTGGAAGCAAATTACGATGAAATGTGTATGTGTTGTTTTTTTTTTTTTTTTGGGGGGGGGGGGGGGGGGGGGGGGGGTCAAGACTTTTGCAAAGTGCTGTAGATTTTGCTATTTTGTGTAGATAAGTGGAAGAAGAATACACGTAAAACTTTGACAAAAGAAATCAATATTATAATTATGATTTAGTATGATTGTACTTGTTCATTGTTCCAGGAACCCGAAGGGTCTGAAGGTGAGAATGAAACTGAATCTCATGCTGATTGATCAAAGGCAGTGAGTTTAAAAACATGTTTGTGAAATAATATGTGAATTACTAGCATTTATGTACACAATACTTTGAATAAGTAGATATTCATGAAGACAATATGGACACGACGCTCTCTTCATGTGAAGTCTTTTTAACCCAGTTGTATCAGGTGCTTGTTTAGTCATTTTTTCACGCAGACAGTTAGTGTCTCTTAGCTCAGTGCACTTAAAGGCAGCAACATGTGCACTTTAAAAAGCTCTCCAAAGCTCCATTATCTTTTGTTTTTTTATTATCGTCCATTTTGCCCAATTTTCTCTCGTTTGTTTTCTCGAGTCAAGCACAGACCAAAAAAGAACAACGAGTCGAGAAGTAAAATAAAAGTGATATATATATATATATATAGCATGTGTCTTTTTCAAACTGTAGCCTGTGCTCTGTATAGTTAGTGTATACTAGGGACGGGAATCGACAGGGACGACCTGATGCCGTATTATCACAACACATAGGAGCTGATTCAATTTGTATTGCGATACTGTAAGTATTGTGATTTTATAAATACACATAGTCCCCTACTTACAAACATCCGGGAGCACATTCCTAAGTCTGATCTGTTCTTAAGATACTTATACGCCCTTGACATGAATATAAAATGGAAAGCGTACCAGTCCACTTGACTCAATCTCCGTTCCCTTTCCCCACGCTGCCATCATGTGGGCAAAAACCGTAACCGCGCCTACAGAAACGAATCTCACACAAATGTAACAGTGTTGCCTCTGCGCCTTTAGATCACGAGGGGAATCCCAAATGCCATCTGTCTCACAGCTGCTTTCCACTGTATTAGATACACAGACTGATACATTGAAACCAGTGAGGCCGACTCATTTCTCCCGCACACACACAGGGGGATATGGCTTGCTGGTTTGGGGATCTAAAAATCCAGGGTAAGGGCGTCGCCATCGGTGGGTTGCCGCACCATAAACTGCATGCGGTGCCAGTCCCAAGCCCGGATAAAATGGGAGAGTTGCATCAGAAAAGGGCATCTGTCATAATAGCTGTGCAGATCGGATGGTCCGCTGTGGCGACCCATTGACTGGAGCAGCCAAAGAAAAGTTACAGTCAGTGTCGCAGCACACGAATAGCCACATAAAAAAAAAATCTGGAATGACCGCAGCCCCAAAACTCTATTACGTACTGATGTTTAATATTCAGTTTTGGTACATTTGTATGTTGTACAAATCCTACTGAAGTAGTTAAAATCAATTCCATTAAAGGAAGAAGGCATTATCTGGAAGGCGGATGTGATGTAGGGTTTATTAAAAGACAGAGAGACAAACCCAAGACAGAGAGGAAAAGAGTGAAATATTACAGTCAAAACCAGAAATACACAGGAGAACCTGAAACTCTGAGGGAGCCGAGGGAACGTCAGCGACAGTGTGAGGTAGATACGCATCAGGAAGAGCAGCCAATCGACAAGCGTTATTATTATTATTATTATTATTATTATTATTATTATTATTATTATTATTTTATTTTATTTTATTTTTATTTACTGTGCAAGCTAAAAAGCAGTCATTTTGTAAAGTTCAGCTCAATCAGAAGCACAAAGGTCGAGACAAATCCTGGTGAAGAGTGTGTTCTAGTGTGTGTGTGTGTGTGTGTGTGTGTGGAAATCATTTTCATTACTTTTCTTTCATCTGTATTTGATCCTCTGCTAATTTTACTGCTGTATTATTTAGAGGCAATTGTGCTCTAAACGGTTCTATAATTACACCAAAGACATCTCTCGCTCTGTCTCTCTGTCTGTCTCTCTCTCTCGCTCTGTCTCTCTGTCTGTCTCTCTCTCTCGCTCTGTCTCTCTGTCTGTCTCTCTCTCTCGCTCTGTCTCTCTCTCTCGCTCTGTCTCTCTGTCTGTCTCTCTGTCTGTGTCTCTCTCTCTCGCTCTGTCTCTCTCTCTGTCTCTCTCTCTCGCTCTGTCTCTCTGTCTGTGTCTCTCTCTCTCGCTCTGTCTCTCTGTCTGTCTCTCTCTCTCGCTCTGTCTCTCTGTCTGTCTCTCTCTCTCGCTCTGTCTCTCTCTCTCGCTCTGTCTCTCTGTCTGTCTCTCTGTCTGTGTCTCTCTCTCTCGCTCTGTCTCTCTCTCTGTCTCTCGCTCTGTCTCTCTGTCTGTCTCTGTCTCTCTGTCTGTCTCTCTCTCGCTCTGTCTCTCTCTCTCTGTGTCTCTCTCTCTCTCTCTCTCTGTCCTGGCTCACCTCTCTCTCTGTCATCTCTCTCTCTAAGCTCTATCTCTCTATCTGTGTCTCTCTCTCTGCACTCTGTCTCTCTCTCTGTCTCTAAGCTCTGTCTCTCTCTCTCGCTCATCTCTCTGTCTGTCTCTCTCTCATCCTCTGTCTGTCTCTCTCTCTCATCACTCTGTCTCTCTCTCTAAGCTCTGTCCTCTCTGTCTCTCTGTCTGTGTCTCTCTCTCTCGCTCTGTCTCTCTCTCTGTCTCTCGCTCTGTCTCTCTCTCTCGCTCTGTCTCTCTGTCTGTCTCTCTCTCTCGCTCTGTCTCTCTGTCTGTCTCTCTCTCTCGCTCTGTCTCTCTCTCTCGCTCTGTCTCTCTGTCTGTCTCTCTGTCTGTGTCTCTCTCTCTCGCTCTGTCTCTCTCTCTGTCTCTCGCTCTGTCTCTCTGTCTGTCTCTGTCTCTCTGTCTGTCTCTCTGTCTGTGTCTCTCTCTCTCGCTCTGTCTCTCTCTCTGTCTCTCGCTCTGTCTCTCTCTGTCTGTCTCTCTCTCTCGCTCTGTCTCTCTGTCTGTGTCTCTCTCTCTCGCTCTGTCTCTCTCTCTGTCTCTCGCTCTGTCTCTCTCTGTCTGTCTCTCTCTCTCGCTCTGTCTCTCTGTCTGTGTCTCTCTCTCTCGCTCTGTCTCTCTCTCTGTCTCTCGCTCTGTCTCTCTCTGTCTGTCTCTCTCTCTCGCTCTGTCTCTCTGTCTGTGTCTCTCTCTCTCGCTCTGTCTCTCTCTCTGTCTCTCGCTCTGTCTCTCTCTCTCGCTCTGTCTCTCTGTCTGTCTCTCTCTCTCGCTCTGTCTCTCTGTCTGTCTCTCTCTCGCTCTGTCTCTCTCTCTCTGTGTCTCTCTCTCTCTCTCTCTCTCTCTCTCTCTGTCTCTCTGCGCATGCGCGGTACGGCAGGGAAGCGAGTGTGGCGTGTAGAGCGCGTGAGAGCGATTGGCGTTTGGCCAATTTTCTTTTTGCCTTTTTTCGCCATTTATTACATCTTTTGGCTAAATTTACCTTTTTTGTGTGTGTGAGTGTGTGCGCGTGACTGAGTGTGTGTGCGCGTGTGTGAGTGTGTGTGCGCGTGTGTTGCTGGAGCATGGCGGCTCAGAACACACAGCGGTTTGAAAGTTTAACTCGCCGGCACGTTGTGCGCGTGGTGTGCGCGCAGCGAGTTTAGAGGAGTGTGTGTTAGCGGTTGGTGATGTGGTGGGACATGAGAACATCGTCTCTGCTTCCCGCATGAACAGCGCTGTGGTTACGTTTGTTAATAGTGTAGATAAAGCGGCTAAACTTGTACAGAATGGTATCAGTGTTAATAATGAGCACATCCTGGTTTCTCCCCTGAGCTCCCCAGCCAAGAAAATAGTTCTGTCCAATGTCCCTCCCTTCATACCTGATAGTGTCATCGCTACAGAACTGTCCAGATATGGAAGACTGGTCTCCCCTATAAAGAAAATCCCCCTGGGCTGTAAATCCCCACTGATTAAACACCTGGTGTCTTTTAGGAGAGTTGTTTTTATGATTTTTAAAGAGGGCGTAGAAGAGCTAAATGCTGTTTTTAAATTCAGAATTGAAAATTTTGACTACAGTATATTCCCCTTCTCAGACACTGATATAAAATGTTTTAAATGTGGTGCAATGGGACATCTGGTCCGTGCTTGTCCCGAAAGACAGAGCGATCCTGGTGCTTCTGAGCGAGCGGGTCACGACGCGACCGTGCCGGGCGAGGCCGCTCCCCCTGCGACTACAGCTCGGCCGTCTGCTGAGGGACCCGGCAATGCTGCTGACCCAGAGCCTATAGAGACCGAACCCCAAGCCCAGCCTGCAGTCCGAGAGTCAACTGGAGTTACACCAGAAACAATGAGCTCGGCCAAACCGGACCGGGAGGAACCCAACGTGACCCAGCCAGCACCGGAGAGGCCGAACACTGCTGATAAGGTCACAGAGGGTTCGGGTGCAGCGCTGGAGCTACCTGTGCTCTCAGCGATGGGTACAAGGGCGAGGAGCCGTCAAATGGAAGCATCAGCCGCACTGTCACAAGGGGACGAGGCGGACATAGAGATGGAAGAGGACGCCTCCTTCAAGGCACCAAAAAGGAAAAAAGACCGCAAAGGAGGAGGAAAAAAACTCCCCAAAAAAGACCCCGAACCGGAGTCAGACAGTGATGGGTACATCTCAGACTCTGTGCTGCTCCTCACCGCAGAGGAAGAAAGAATGCCAGTCATCTACAGCGAGGAATTCATACATGTTTTTTTAGAAAAGACGAAAGGGGGGTCAAAAATCTAAATAGAAGACCACTTCTCAAGCAAGAGGCAGTTCGTCCATGACGTCAAATATTACAAGAAACAAAAACTTTTCGCTGAACTTGAAATCTTCAGACTAAAGAAATGGATTACCAAAATAAACAAGGAACTCGCTGAAGAGGAATTCTAGAAGGATTTTTACTTCCTGCTGGACACTGGTATGTTTTCTTTTATATAAGACTGTCTTTTTATCTACATACTTTTTAATGAGTGAAGTAAATATTGCGAGTTTAAATATTAATGGGGCAAGAACATGTGAAAAAAGAGCCAAACTATACGAACTTTTAAAACAGAAACATGTTGATGTGGCTCTACTGCAAGAGACACACAGCGACTCCAAGAACGCAGCGGACTGGTCGAAGGAGTGGGATGGGCTCGCGATCCTGAGCCACAATACACCACTGAGTGGTGGAGTCGCACTGCTCTTTGCTCGCAATTTTATACCAAACTCTTATACAGTAGAAGAATTTTTAAATGGGAGGCTTTTAAAAGTGAGAACGTTTTATGAAAATGAAGTTTTTGTTTTTATTTGTGTGTACCCTCCCACCAAGGCAGTAGAGAGGATGATGTTTTTAGACAAACTAAACAGCGTAATTAACGACTGTAACTCTGCTGATATTTTAATTCTGGGTGGGGATTTTAACTGCACAACCGACAACCTGGACAGAAACCATAGAGAACCTCACATGGCCTCCCGTAAACGCATGTGGGAGATGATGGAGGCCCAGGACTTAAGTGACATATGGAGAGACTTACACAAAAAACAAAGACAGTACACCTGGGCCCACTCCATAGAGAACACACTCTCACTGGCAAGACTCGATCGATTTTATGGTTTTAAACATCAACTGTCTTATTTTACTAAATGTTTTATTGTCCCAGTAGGCATCTCTGATCATAGTATGGTGCAGTGCGCTGTCAGTAGGAAAAACCTTAAGCCTAAGAGCGCCTACTGGCATTTTAACACCCTACTTTTAGAAGATGCCAATTTTATTGAGTCTTTTATTTTTTTATGGACCAGTCTTAAATCACAAAAAGCAGATTTTAGCTCTCTACAGCAATGGTGGGATCTAGCTAAAGCACAAATAAAAGTTTTTTGTCAACAGTACACCCTCAATGTCACAAAAGATATTGTTAGATCAATGAGAGTGCTAGAGACTGAAATAATGGAACTCCAGTGTCTAGAGACCAAAGAAAATAGAGGAAACAGTGAAAACCTGAAAAAAGCCCTAATGAATGACCTACTGGGCACTGCAGCACAGGGGGCGATGGTCCGCTCACGTTTTAAACACGCAACAGAAATGGATGCTCCTTCTAAGTTCTTTTTTGGTCTGGAACAAAAAAATGGACAGAAAAGAATCATACATGCTGTGCGATCAGAGTCAGGGGATCTCGTATCAGAGCCCACTGAGATTCACAAGCAGACACACGGCTTCTACTCAAAGCTGTACAGTAGTGAGTGGTCAGAAGCACATGCAATGGAGGAAACCTTCTTGAAAAACCTGCCCAAGCTGTCAGAAGAAGCTGCCACTGACATGGCGGCAGAACTGACACTGGCAGAGATTCAGAAGGCCCTCCAAGGCCTGAAGAACGGGCGGGCGCCAGGTATAAACGGTCTCCCTGTAGAGTTCTATAAAACCTTTTGGTCAGTAATAGGACAGGATGTACTAGAGGTGTTGCAGGACAGCGTGAAAGGAGGAAAGCTCCCAGTGAGCTGCAGGAGGGCTGTCCTGACCTTACTGCCAAAAAAAGGGAGACCTGACGCACCTGGCGAACTGGCGCCCGGTATCACTGCTATGCACTGACTACAAACTACTCTCAAAAGCATTAGCCTCAAGACTGACAAAGGTACTGGAGCAGGTCATTCATCACGACCAGACGTACTGCGTGCCTGCTAGGTCTATCTTTGATAACATACACTTAATCCGTGATATTTTGGATGTCTCTAGACTGCTAGGTTTAAAGACCGGTCTCATTTTACTGGACCAAGAAAAGGCTTTCGACCGGGTTGAGCACAAATACTTGTGGAAGGTGCTAGAAAGCTTTGGGTTCAACCCAGGATTCACCACAATGATCAAGACATTGTACAGTGACATTGAGAGTGTACTGAAGGTTAATGGTGGTTTATGTGTCCCTTTTAAAGTACACAGAGGTATTAGACAAGGCTGCTCTCTGTCAGGAATGCTATATTCTTTAGCGATCGAACCTCTTTTATGCAAACTAAGAGAGCAACTTTCTGGTTTTAATATACCTCATTTTAATATTTTAACCTGTCTTTCAGCTTATGCTGATGATTTAGCTGTAATGGTCAACACACAGGCAGATGTGAATCTTTTAACTGGTGTTTTAGAAGATTTTAAGGTTTTATCATCTGCTAAAATCAACTGGACTAAAAGTGAAGCCATTTTAGTAGGAGAATGGGGAGACGACCAGCCCACACTACCAGGGGGTTTAATGTGGAAAAAGACTGGTTTTAAATACTTGGGTGTCTACCTGGGCAGTGCTGAGTTTTTAAACAAAAACTGGGATTTTATCAGAGGCTGTTTGTTGTGTGTTGTTGTATCAGAGGCTGTTTGTTGTGTGTTGTTTATCAGAAGGCTGTTTGTTGTGAGTTTGTTTATCAGAGTGTTGTATTGTGTGTTTGTTGTTGCAAGGCTGGGTTTATTGTGTGTGTTGTATCAGAGGCCTGTTTGTGTGTGTTGTTTATCAGAGGCTGTTTGTTGTGTGTTGTTTATCAGAGTCTGTTTATTGTGTGTTGTTTATCAGAGGCTGTTTATTGTGTGTTGTTTATCAGAGGCTGTTTGTTGTGTGTTGTTTATCAGAGGCTGTTTGTTGTGTGTTGTTTATCAGAGGCTGTTTGTTGTGTGTTGTTTATCAGAGGCTGTTTGTTGTGTGTTGTTTATCAGAGGCTGTTTGTTGTGTGTTGTTTATCAGAGGCTGTTTGTTGTGTGTTGTTTATCAGAGGCTGTTTGTTGTGTGTTGTTTATCAGAGGCTGTTTGTTGTGTGTTGTTTATCAGAGGCTGTTTGTTGTGTGTTGTTTATCAGAGGCTGTTTGTTGTGTGTTGTTTATCAGAGGCTGTTTGTTGTGTGTTGTTTATCAGAGGCTGTTTGTTGTGTGTTGTTTATCAGAGGCTGTTTGTTGTGTGTTGTTTATCAGAGGCTGTTTGTTGTGTGTTGTTTATCAGAAATTGTGTTTTTGAAGGGAGGTTGTTTATTGTGTGTTGTTTGTTGTGAGATTATTTATTGTGTTGTTTATCTGGTGTAGATTATTGTGTGTTGCATATCTGGGGTTGTTTATTGTGTGTTGTTTATCAGAGTTTTTTGTTGTGTTGTTTTTATCAGAGGTTGTTTATTGCGTGTTGTTTATCAGAAGTAGTTTATTGTCTATTGATTATCAGAGTGGGCTATTGTGTGTTGTTTATCAGGAGTTTATCACAGGCTGTTTATTGTGTGTTGTTTATCAGAAATTGTTGCGTTTTTGAAGGGAGGTTGTTTATTGTGTGTTGTTTGTTGTGAGATTATTTATTGTGTTGTTTTTCAGGAGTTGTTGATTGTGTTGTTTAACGGAGGTTGTTTTTTGCATGTTGTTTTGTAGAGGTTGTTTATTGTCAGCCAGTTTTTGAGTGTATTTATTTTTGTTTTAAGTTTTATTTACTCAGAAACCTTTCTTTTTTTTATATTCATTGATGGTATAATTCTGTATCACTATTAATTTAGTTTGTTCTGTATTTTTAAAATTTATGTCAATATTTTATTATCTGAAATTTATCTATAAAATATGAATGTTTAGTGTTATGTTATAATTTTATTTTGTTACGCTTTTTTTTTTTTCATTTGTAAACTCACCTAACATTTCTATTTCTATTTTAACTTTTTAACATTTTTTAATCTTTTAAATTTGTCTACATAGTAAAAATGGTTTATTTACTAACAGAAGAGTTAAGTAACAACACTAAGATTACTGTATCAGTCTATAACATCAGACTGATAAATATTAAGCCGCCGTGACATTACGGCTGGATGGAAAGCTGGACTGAGCACAGAGCCGTGTCTCCTCTCGCCCGGGTCTGAGATACAGCACAGGAAGTGAAGGTCGCCTAATTGCTTGGCCTCATCTCATCTGTCTAAAAGTAATTATTCTCTGGGTCACCTAATGTGTGTGCTGCACATAATAAAAGCCTTTGTATGTCTGAACACACACACACACACACACACACACAGATTCATTCATTCATTCATCCATTTACTGCCTACTGCAATTCAAACATTACAAGATTCTCAATGCATTTAATCACAGGCGTGTGCAATTGTAGTGTCATTTCATAAGCTCTTAATTCATGAATTAAGAATTCTAATACATTCAATTCAGTTTTATCTTCATAGCACTTAGCGCTGGATATTTTCCAAAGCAGCTTTTTATGTGTATAAAAATCCCTGATATTAATTTTATATTCATGAATTTTTACCTAATGAACAAGGCAGAGAGTACAGTGGCAAGGAAAAACCCCCTGAGAAAACATGGGGAAAGCAAACCTTGAGAGGAACCAGACTCAAAGGGGAGAGCCTCAGCGTTTAGGAGACACCATGGGCAGGGGTAGTCATTGGTTAAGACTTTGGACTACTGATCAGGTCACAGGTTTAATTCCCAGCACTGACCAGCCCCCACTGTTGGGCCCTTGAGCACTGCCAAAAGTATAATGAGATAAACTTAAGGCACTGCCAAATGCATAAAAAATGTGTAAAATAGTTTAACATGGAGCAGGGAGCACCAGAGCACCAGAGTCGTATTGAACTCACTATAGTTTTAACCTAAAATCTATTGTGTCCAACTACCTTTTTAACTCTTCATTGATGGAGACTTGGATGCACTGTACCATGTATCAGGTACCGTAGTGGGAGACCACTGAGGGCTTTATAGGCCAGTAGTATTTTACAATCAATGTGAAGTTTAATTGTGAGTCAGTTCAATGTGGACAAGATAGAGTAGGTGTCCTGATATCTTCTGGTTGTACAGAGGACTCAAGGACGGCTGCTGCATCATGCAGTGACAATATATTTCTTATCTTGGCAATATGTCTGAGATGAAAGAAGGCTGTCCTAGTAATACTGTTTATATGAGCTTTAAATCTAATACTGGAGTCTATATCACACCAAGGCCTTTTACTGCTTTTACAAAAGACGAAACAGAAAGGCCATGTGGAATTACTGTGTGATCAGAAAGCTTATGTCTAGCTGCATGTGGTCCTAGGATGGTACTTCTGTCTGGTCAGAATTTAGCAGAAGGAAGTTCATAAACAACAAGTGTCTAATGTCCAGGCGGCACAGTGGTGTAGTGGTTTCTGGGCTCGATTCCCGTCTCTGTGTGCATGGAGTTCGCATGTTCTCCCCGTGCTCGGTGGGTTTCCTCCGGGTTCTCCGGTTTCCTCCCACAGTCCAAAGACATGTAGGTTAGGTTAACTGGCGTTCCCAAAATTGTCCGTAGTGTATGTGTGTGTCTCTGTGCCCTGCGATGGATTGGCACCCTGTCCAGGGTGTACCCCACTTTGTGACCTAAGTCTCCTTGGATAGGCTCCAGTGCCCCCCGTGACCCTGAATACAGGATTAAGCGCTATAGATGATGAGTGACTGAGGGTCTAATGTCCTTCACACGCTCTTCAACTTTATTAAGCTGGTGTCTGTCATCTGGCTTTGCCGAGACGTAGAACTGTGTGTCATCAGCATATGGCTTGCTGTAGTTAGCTGGATAGATAGACATGATGGGAAAAAATTGTATTCCCTCAGGCTGTAGAAATTATTTTAATCAACTTATAGAAAAAAACGTTTTTTTTTTTTTACTTCTTCATCAGACGTGAATCTTCATCCACATAAGACTGCTTTCAGGAAACCAAACATGTGAAAGTCCGATGGAGTGAGATCAAGACTACTGTATATAGTGTCTTGCAAAAGTATTCATACCCCTTCAACTTTTCCACATTTTGTCATGTTACAACCACAAAGGTAAATGTATTTTATTGGGATTTAAATGGTTTTACACTTTGTTTTTACATATAACTATAAATATCTGAAAAGGCTGACGTGCATTTGTTTTCAGCCTCCATGAGTCAATACTTTGTAGAGCAACCTTTTGCTGCATTTACAGCTGCAAGTCTATTGGGGTCTGTTTCTACCAGGCCTAATAGCTAGAGCTCAGTCATGCGGAGCATCTGTGAACAGCATTTTCAAGTCTTGCCACAGATTCTCAATTGGATTAAGGTCTGGACTTTGACTGCACCATTCTAACACATTGATTGTGTTGTCTATCACATAAAATCCCACCAAAAAACATCACATTTGCGAAGTTCAAGGGGCAAGAATACTCTCGCAAGGAACCGTAGGGGGTCAAAATGACGCTTTTTCAGTGTCGGCAGTGTGAGGATTGTCATCCTCCATGGACGTGGACAGGTGTCCTGCTCCTTTTTATTTTAAACCCTTGTGTGACCTTCCTTGAACTTCTTTATCCACTCATACACCTGTACACTCTCAGGCCACAAAAGAACTAACCACTTCCTGCAACTCTGCATAGCAGTGACTGGGGAGACGGTAGCCTTGATCAGGAAGCACTGATAAGACAGCAACCAGCTTTATTATAACTGGAGTGCAGATCATTTTGACTCACACACCTGGATTAGTTTAATACCAGAGAAAAATTACATTACAGCAGCAATCCAAACAGTAACAACCCCCCCCACAAATAAACATATTACATCTGTGCAAACCTAAAATATTGGATATTGTAGGTTTGTACCCTAGGTTTGAATATATGCTTATGTACACAAGTATTCTGAGTAAATGAGAAAGTGTCAGTGAAGCATTACATTAGTATAAACCTGTATTGACGAAATTAGTATGTCAATGAGCTATTAACTCTAGGGCCATCCTAACAGGCACACTATACATCACATTTTATCTTACACTAATTATTTCTCTCTCCTGTGCCTCATTCTCAAACACTGATAGAAGAAAGAAGACACCAGTGTTGTCTCCAGCCATTAGTGAGTGAGGCAGTTAAGAGGGAAAACTGTGAAGCGATTAGCATAAAACCAAGCAAATTGGTGTGTCATAGTGATGGTCTTCATTAGCCCCTTTTATATCATATAAATAGTGCAGTCTAGTGCCCTTTAGGATGCGCCTATATTGGATAAAAGGTGGTAAAGTGCCTTTTAGAAAGCCCCCTATAATGAATAAAAGAATATAAAGTGACGCTATAATGCATCTCTAATGGATAGGTTGTGAGAAAGTGTCCTCGAGGATGCCCCCTATAGTGGATAAACATTTAGAAAGTGCCTTCTAGGACGCCCTTGTAACAGATAAACTGTGGGTTAAAATTAATTCTGGAATGTTCCCTATAGTCTATCATAGGGAACAATGTGCCTTTGTAGTGGATACCTGTGACAAAATGGCATTTGGGATGACCCTGTAGTGGATGTAAGGTCATAAAGTGCCCTCTAGGATGCCACATATAGTGAATGAAAGGTGCCCTTTATGATGCAGCTATAGTGGATGTATAGTGGATATAGTGGATGTAAAAAAAAAATGTGCCCCTAAAATGCATCTATAGTGGATAGGCTGTGAGGAAATGCCCCCTAGGATGCCCCCTGTAGTGAAGGTGTGAATAAAAGGGGATAAGTGCTGTATATGATACAGTTATAGTGGATTTCAGGTGATAAAGATGCCTCTAGGATGCTCCCACTAGGGGAAGAGAAATGATCAGATACTCCCTACGATGCTCCCTATAGTGAATGTACGGTGATAAAGTGCCCTCCAGGATGCCAAATAGGGGATGAAATGTCCCTAGGATGGCCCTATTGTGGACACATTGTAATACAACTAGATAAAATGTGATAAAGTGCTCTCTAGATGCCCCTACCGCTAGTAAAGTGAGATGAAGTGCCTTCTAGACTGTCTCTTTTAGTGGATAAATGTGATAGCATCCACCCCATAAGGGGATAACAAGTGAAGAAGCAATGTCCTGTAGAATGCTTTGATGTGTGAGAAAATCTATCTTAGCCTTTACGGTAAAAAACAAACAAACAAAAAAAAAACCACCCAGCGTTAATGGTCTCAAGTTCCCCCGTTAATTCCCCTGGACCCGCCCCCCCATCAGATGGCCCGCCCCCAATCCTGGATTGAACACCTGCAGTGTAAAACCGTCCCAAATGCTAACGAGCTGAGTAGCTAGCAGGTCATGCTCTTCTACACACTCCCCTCTTGTGCAATGCGTTGGTGTTCCTTTTAGTGTGAGCTATAATCAGAGCACTGCCTGTGCAGCGGTGGTGTTTGGAACACGGCCGAGTCGACCCGCAGCAGCAGCAGCAGCAGCCTCACTTTAAAAGGTTTTAAACGCTGTGTAATTGCACAAAGTGGGCAGAAAAATGGCAGAGTTTAAAATATGCGAAGGTCTGAGTCATAACAATCAAGTGGATGACTGAGTGGTGAGTCAGTCTGAAGGTTTGTCTCCGTGGTGTGTTTTACTCCACCTGTCTGTCTCTCCGCCAGCCTGTCTATCTACACGTCTCTTCACTTGTGTCTCTGCAAGTGCATGGACATCTGACCACCTGTCTGTCTGTCTGTCTGTCTGTCTGTCTCTCCGGCAGCCTGCCTTCTGTCACTCCAAATGCCTGCTTGTCTCCGCCAGCCTGTCTATCTACACGTCTCTTCACCCGTGTCTCTGCAAGTGCATGGACATCTGACCACCTGTCTGTCTGTCTCTCTGCCTGTCTGTCTCTCTGTCTTCTTTCCCTGTCTGTCTCTCCACCTGCCTGTCTAACTGCCTGTCTATCTCTCTGTCTGTCTGTCTCTTTACCTGTTTGGTTGTCTCACCTCCTGTCTGTTTGTCCCACTAACTGCCTGCCTGTCTGTCTGTCTGTCTGTCTGTCTGTCTCTCTGCCTGTCTGTCTCTCCACCTGCCTGTCTAACTGCCTGTCTGTCTGTCTGTCTCTTTACCTGTCTGGTTGTCTCACCTCCTGTCTGTTTGTCCCACTAACTGCCTGCCTGCCTGTCTGTCTGTCTGTCTGTCTGTCTGTCTCTCCGGCAGCCTGCCTTCTGTCGCTCCAAATGCCTGCTTGTCTCTGTCAGTCTGTCTATTGCTTCCCCTGCATTTTTGTCTCTCTCTCTCTCTCTCTCTCTCTCTCTCTCTCTCTCTCTCTTTGTTTCTCCATCCGTCTGCCTGTTCTCAGAGTAACCCGGTACAGACGAGTGTTAGACTCGTTATGTCATTAATAAGCCCTTAAGCCTGCGCCAGGTGTGAATTTGCATATGCAAATAACATTAAATTATTATTTTTTTATTTCTCACACTACAGAATTCTCTAAATCCTGGTAAAAGTTATAATTGTAAAATAAAAAGCACATCTGGAGAAAATATCACAGTCATCTTAACATCCCGCTTCCAGAGAATGAGACAGAACATATATGGAGGAAATTAAAGACGCGAGGAAAAAGACTGACAACTAAAAAGACTGACTGAAAAACTGACAACTAAAATAAATAAATAAATAAATAAATAAACAAACGATAAAGGACATTTATCGATGCAAAGAGAGAAAACCGCTACTAAACAAACTACTAAAGAAAGAAGGTATAAATAGATAAGTAATGAACTAGATTAGCATGGTTAACATACTTTTATTAGCTGTTAAATAAGCTAGCATGAGCTAACTATGGGGTGGTGTAGTGGATAGCACTGTCACCTTGACTCCAGAACCCGGCCTCCAAGTCTCCTGGGATACCGTTTTATTGGTTGTTAGTTAGGTGAGCATGGGCACTTTGGTACACACTTATATTAGTTGTTAGTTAGGTTAGCGTGGTCTCAGTGGCACACACTTATTAGCTGTTGGCTAATTTAGCATGGTTATTGTGGTACACACTTTTATTAGCTGTTAGCTAGGTTAGCATGTTCACTGTGGTACATATTTATATAGCTAAGTTAGCATGGTCTAATTTATATATCTAAGTTATATAGCATGGTCTGTGTGGTACACATTTTTATATTTCGTTTATATTATATTTCTTTTATATTATATTTCTTGAAGAAGCTTCAGATATTTCTCTGCGGACTTGGCTACAGTCGCTCGATAGTTCAGGACTGGAATTTCCTACACATCTACCTGAGCCTCCAATAACTACCTGGACTCCATATTAACATCAATTAACATCTGTCATCCTGAACTGCCTGCCACCCAACACACAGTATGAGTGCAGATCAATTCCTGCTTTCTGTCTCACCCAGATGAGGATGGGTTCCCTGTTGAGTCCGGTTCCTCTCAAGGTTTCTTCCTACTGCCATCTCAGGGAGTTTTTCCTTGCCACTGCCACCCTCGGCTCGTTCATCAGGGACTATCTGACCATTTTTTGACTCGTACACATTCACATTTCATACAAACTGAAATAATTCTTTTGATTGTGTAAAGCTGATTTGCGACAATGACAATTGTTAAAAGCGCTATACAAATAAAATTGAATTGAATCGAATTGAATATTAGCTTGGTTAGCATGGCCGCTGTGGCACACCCTTTTATTACCAGATAGCTAGGTTAGCATGGTCTCTCTGGTTCACAATTAATTATCAGTTAACTAGGTTAGCATGGTTGCTATGGTAGCATGTTTATTAGCAGTTAGTTAGGTTAGCATGATTGCTGTAGCACACACTTTTATTAGCAGTTAGTTAGGGTAGCTTGGTCTCTGTGGTTCACAATTAATTATCAGTTAGCTAGGTTAGCATGGTTGCTATGGTAGCATGTATATTAGCAGTTAGTTAGGTTAGCATGGTCTCTGTGGTTCACAATTAATTATCAGTTAGCTAGGTTAGCATGGTTGCTATGGTAGCATGTTTATTAGCAGTTAGTTAGGTTAGCATGATTGCTGTAGCACACACTTTTATTAGCAGTTAGTTAGGGTAGCTTGGTCTCTGTGGTTCACAATTAATTATCAGTTAGCTAGGTTAGCATGGTTGCTATGGTAGCATGTATATTAGCAGTTAGTTAGGTTAGCATGGTCTCTGTGGTTCACAATTAATTATCAGTTAGCTAGGTTAGCATGGTTGCTATGGTAGCATGTTTATTAGCAGTTAGTTAGGTTAGCATGGTCTCTCTGGTTCACAATTAATTATCAGTTAGCTAGGTTAGCATGATTGCTAAGGTAGCATGTTTATTAGCATTTAGTTAGGTTAGCATGATCCCTGTAGCACACACTTTTATTAGACGTTAGCTAGGTTAGCATGATCTCTCTGGTTCCCAATTTATTATCAGTTAGCTAGGTTAGCTTGGTTGCTATGGTAGCATGTATATTAGCAGTTAGTTAGGTTAGCATGATCGCTGTAGCACAGAGCTGAAGCAGAGAGAAAATGCTGTGTTTAAGTCTCCTGTCAGATTTTCTCTAAAATTGACTCTGACCTTCAGCTCACTGCTCTGACCCAGTTTATTAGAATGCCTCAGCTTAGAAAAGTGTGTGTATGTGTGTTTGTGTGTGTGTGTGTGTGTAGAAGGCTTCAGCAAAGTAATTCTGCTGCAGTTTCAATAATTTTTGAGGGGAAAAACACACACGTTCCTCAAGTGGTCCTGTGGATAATTAATGGTCCCTAGCTGAAGAACCAATGCGATGGTGTGATAAGGCAGAGGTGCAGTTAAGATTCTGAAGGTGATGCGTTCTTGATGAGACGTTGTGATGTTTGTTCCAGAGTTTTAGTTAGGTTTAGATCAATATTGTTAAAATATTTTCTCCTCTCCGTCTTCTATAGAGGAGCTTGTGCTCTGAGATGTCATCAGTGCCGCCATAGTTGAAACAGTAGGAAGGCTGACATGAGCATTACTCTTGACATTTTTCAAAAATATCAACAATATTAGGCACAGCGTGAACGTTGATTTCTTTGTTCTCTTCCTCTCTTGTGTTTAATGGCGGTTCACAAACCAAGTATTTGCATATTGCCATCTGCTGTATCGGGGAGTGTAAATACCCAAGTGACGCCGAGAACGGAGAACAAAAAGGATGTGAAGATCAATCGTTCCTGATGTGAAATACCCTTAAACACTATTTCCTCTGAAGTGGATTTAAATACTCATTACACGAAAATTATACTTAATATAAAACTTATTAATGCAAACTTATCAGAATGCAGAATTTAACAGCGCTATAGTGTGCAGCCAATGTAATAAAGTGTGAATAAAAAAAATGTATTTGTTTTAATAAGTAATCAAATAAAAACTATGACTTTTGGTACAGATTGCATTGTGATGTTGATATTTAATATTATCTGCCTTTGTAGAAACAGTATTGTGTGTGTGTGTGTGTGTGTGTGTGTGTGTGTGTGTGTGTGTGTGTGTGTGTGAGAGAGAGAGCACGCTGTCAATCTCTAGAAGATGTCTATTGCATTACAATGAAATCACTCCTCAGGCAGACTCTAAGATTTCCTCACTTTATTTAACACCACTGACTGAGTCTTTCTTATCTCTGTCTTGACATGCTCTGCTCTCTGGCCTCATATCCTCCAAGAAAAAAAAGAAGAATAGGATGTTTTATCTTGATAAATTTGCTGCTATGAGAATACTGATGACTCAGTGCAAGAGAAAAAAGTAGTCCAGGTATTCTCGGTTAATGAGCTTCACAAAGCTCCATATTAGTCATAAGAGAGAGAAGAAAATGCAAGCAATAAAAGATCAAATGTAAGATTAAAGTGTTAAGCATGTGGTTAAAAACTGAAAACTTGATCTTTATGTTGAAATAGTTCTAAAAAGATGAATAATTGGAATAATTAGAAGGCAAACATTAAGCAAAATGAAAAATCCAAAACCACAAAGCATAACAATTAAAGATCAAACACCAAAGAGACAAAAAACATCAAATGGAAGATAATCATCAAAGAGAAAATGTAACAGCACAAAGTACAAGCATCAAAGAGGGAAAAAAAGATGATCAAACTTTAAAAAGTATATAAAAAGACAAAAAGATACAAGAACATTAAGCCCAAACATCAAACAGAAGATCAAACATAAAGACCAAACATAAAAAAAAAAACATGAACACTAAACACCATAGGAAAGATAAAACATGGAGACAAGACATCAAAAAGAAAAAAATAAAGACCAAACATTAAAGACAAAATAAGAGCATGAAGACTAAACATCAAGGAGTAGATGTAAATGAATATTAAATGTCAAAGAGAAGATCAAAAACATATAGACCAAACACCAAACAGAAAATCAAATATATACACCAAACATCAAAGGGCATATAAAGAACACAATGACCAAACATGAAGCCCAAACATCACAAAGAAGATCAAAAACACAAAAGGCCAAAGATCAAAAATAAAATGAATCAGGAATACAAAACATTAAGCAGATAATCAACACACATGTAGACAAAATATTAAAGTGAAAATTACAAATGAAGACCAAACATCAAAGAGAAAATGACAACATGAAGAGGAAGCAGAGGCTCAGATTCCCGGGCCCAGTTAACTCTGTTAGTCCACTTCACTCTGAGCACTTGGGGTGTGGTATTTAAATTCTCAGGGTCTTTGATTGTCACCATAGAAACGAAGTTTTCTCCCTGCCAGAAACATTATTCACTGCAGCCTGTCAGTTTCATGAATCCAGTCAGAAATGAAACTTTTTTTCCATGACACATATCTGTTCTTTTTCCCTTTTTGTAAGGTTATTCCTCGAATTTAGATAAGCCTAGTGGCAGCGCTCACTTTCTGCAAGTTCACCCAGAAACAGCTCACAAGTATTGTAATTGTTGTTTAATTGCAGTGGTGTAATGGTAATGAAACACTCTGGGACATGCAGGTACAGAGAAATAATCATCATCAGGGTGATAACAATATGACGTCTTGTAGACCTTTTTTAAAGCGTACATTTCTGATGTTCCTTAATATTTATTTTTAATTGTGTCAGGGCTTGTTTGCTTCCTCCTGTGTAATTAAAGTAAATTAAGTGTGTGTGTGTATGTGTGTGTTTTTACTGTATACAACCTAGGCATAATTTTCCAGAATGAAATTAAATCATTAATTTGGGAGGGTTCTGTTCTTCTGCAGGAGACGAGATATAAAGTCTTAGTTTGAACGTGGGAGAAATTTCATAACAGGAATCTGGCGGCACACGCCGGAGAACTTGGGCATTTAAACTCTCCACGGATTAAACGGGTCTGTCGGTCCATGTCCTGGAAATGACCAAAAAAAAATAAAAATGCAACTGTGAGGGATAAACTTTAAACATGAGATCAAGGATGAGGTGCTAAACAAACAAACAAACAAACAAATGTGTATGTGGGTGATATGGTGGTGGTTTTGATGATGATAGTGCTGATGATAGTGCTAGTGACGTTGGTGTTGATGATGATGATTGTGATGGTCATAGTGGCTGTGAAGGTGGCGTCTATAGTAGTGATGGTGGTCATGATGGTGGTGTTGAAAATGGTGTGATTTTTTGTGATGGTGATGGTCATGGTAGTTGTGAGGGTGGTGTTGGTCTATGTGATGCTGATGGTTTTGGTGTTGATAATGGCTGTGATTTTGGTGATAGTGGTGGTGACGGTCATAGTGATGGTGGTGATTGTGATGGTAGTGTTGATGGTTCTGCTGGTGTTGTGGGAGACATGCTACTCACCTCACAACTGCAGAAGCATTCAGATCATGGGGTTTGGTGAAGATCATCTGGTTCTTCTGCACTTCACGTCTGATTTCTCCCTTTTAAAGTTAATAAACCCACCTGCCCCTGGAGGTGCCAGATTCGCATTTGCTTAAACATATTGTTGGAGTATTTAAAAGCAGGAGACATTAAAAAAATGAAGAGTAAAAAGACGATATCTGAATGAGCAGAAAAAAATAAATGTGTGAACACGAGCACATTAATCTCAGATTTGATGGAACAAAGTGGCTTCTAGAATCACTATTCTTATTTTATGTTTAATATATATATATATATTTTTTGATCTATTTCTATACTGTAGACTATATATTTATATACATTCTAGTAATGTGTCCTGACAGTTACGCAGCTCAATGAAGTCATGAGGCAGTAAATCAAAGGTTTGACAGGGTAATGGAAATGTAATGAAATAAAGATGTTTGTATTAATCTGATGTGTTTGATGTGTGTGTGTGTGTGTGTGTGGTGTCAAGGATAATCAGACCGATAATCAGTGCTGGTCAGCTGAGCACTTTGTACAAATCTATCTTTGTATGAAATAACCCAGATAAAAAATGAACTCAGTACTGCTGTACTTCCACAGATTGCTGTTTACAGCCTGATGACATGAACACAGTTCTCAGAAATGCACTTCATCTTATTGTGTTTTTTGCTTTTCTCTTTCTTGTGGCTTTTTTTGAAAAATAATTATTGGATGAATGTGTTTTTTTTTTTCTCCTCTCAACTTGAATAAACATGACCTGCTGATTCGTGTGTTTTTCCCTCTCCGGCACTGCAGGGAGTGCGTATAGAGAATGCCTGGAGAACGGCACATGGGCTTTCAAGATCAACTACTCCAGCTGCGAGCCCATTTTAGAGGAAAAGGTGAGTGATGACTCATCTATCTGAACTTGACTGAACCCAAAGTTTTTTCTGCTTTTCTATCTGCCAGAGCACTTATTCAGGAGAATGCATTTTCTTTATGAGGCTTTGAGAAGGAGAAAAAAACAAAACAATATGTGAATGAGAAATAATTGTGTTAAGCAGAAATCTCGGTCATTTCCTCACGTTCCGGAAGTGTTTATTAGAACACCCTGAATCATCCTGGATTGAAGTTACTATACACTTATAATTATGATGTAATATACAGTGGAACCTCGGATTGCAAGTAACTCGGTTTACGAGTGTTCCGCAAGACGAGCAAAGATTTTTAATACATTTTGACTTGAAAAACGAGTATGTCTTGGTTTACGAGTGCCGTGTTTTTTGATACCGACACACACACACACACACACTCTCTCGCCTTTACAGCCCCCCTTCCCCGGCTTCACACAAACACACACTCTCTGCTCTACACAGAAACTCAGCTCTGTCGCGATTCTTTTCAAAGGTAAGGTGCTGGTTCATTTGTTTTTTTTGTTTTTTTTTTTTACTTTACAGCAGTGATTCCGTTAGTATGCGCTCACGCGAGTGTCATTAGAGAGAGATTTCATTTTTTCCCGTTTAAACAGTGTTTCCGTTGTGTGTGTGTTTGTTGTGAAACTTAAAAAGCGAGGTGGGGGGAGGGAGGAGGAGTTTTACTGTGTAAGACGAGGCGAGGGAAGGGACTAATTCCACACACACACACACACACACACACACACACAAGGAGACCCACCAAGCACAGGGAGAACACAGACAGGAATCGAACCCAGCTGGGAAACGAACCCTGAAGGTGCAGGCAACATTGCTAACCACTAAGCCACCATGCCACCTAAAGACACATTTTTTTTTTCATATATTTTTCTTTCATGTAAAATAAGTGAGTGATTTCATAAAATGTAGAATTTTCATTTAAATGATTAATAAATGACAGTTCTAAGACACATTTATTAAGGATATGAATGTCGACATAAAAAGACAAAAAGACAAAACAAAAAGACACTAAATTGACTACGTATTAACTACAGCATGTTACTGTGCAGATATATTTATGATGGAATCACCTACAACTCTGCTACCAACTATTTTAATATATATAAAATATATTTTTCTATGATAATTCTGGAACCTGCATGCTAGGGATATGAATGATATTTGATATTTTGATATAAAAAAAAAACAGCATAAGACACAAGTGTTTTTTTATTAAATAAAAAAATATATATATATATATATATATATATATATATATATATTATTTATCCTATAATTTAAATATCCTACATTTTATAAATGGTTTCATTTATTAGGTTTAATTTTCCTTGTTTAAAATTCATTTCTATTTTTGCCATATTTTATTCAGTATAATTAATTATTTATTTATTTATTTATTTTATTTTCATTCAATAAAATTTTTTACAAGATTAATACATTATTATTTAATTTAAGGTCATGAACGTCGAGGAGACAAACCAAAAACAAAAATGTGCTAAATTGGCTACAAATTAGTTATGGAAGGTTACTATACTCTTATGTTTATGATGTAATCACCTACGATTCTGCTACAAATCGTCTACGAACTTTTATATATTTACCCACAAAGTACATACACACACCCCGTGATTTGATATAATTGTCAAGAACTGCTCTAATTTCTCAGCCACCTTGTATAAACATGTTTTGGATACCAGGGTCAGTTTTAGCTAAAGACAGAACCAGGAATTCTGCGCATTGTTTGATCCACTTTGACGAGGCATGTACCGTCTCCGATATCCTTAAGATTTCTCCTGTAAGCTTTCTGAGGATCTCTGTACAATCTCCTCTGGCCTCAACACCATAGTGCTTCATGATCAGCTTTGAGAATGTGGGAAAGGTACCGTTATTGATCGACTGCTGTGTAGAGTAATGAGCTGCTTCATTATCTTGGCTGCAGTCGCAGTAAAAGTGCCCTTTTGAGTAGCGACCTTCCTGTGCTACTTTTCCAGAGAAAGTACCCAGTGCATTACAAGATTGCGCTCATCATCAACTACCTGGGACACTGCATATCTGTAGGAGCTCTCGTCATCGCCTTCATCCTCTTCCTGTGCTTGAGGTACATTCATCACACACACACACACACACACACACACACACACACACACACACACACACACACACACCTGCTCGGTATAGACTTGCCTTAGCATGAGCACTGGCATTAATGTAATCATCTCTCAGATCTACACAGTGAATTAAAAGTGTGTTAAATAGCTGCGTGGAACCTGATTCTGAACACCAGAAACTTTCCTTATGTACAGTCTGTAATGGCTGTGATACTAAAGCTGGGAAAGGCCTTTCTACAAGTTTTTAAACGTTGTGTGTGTGTGTGTGTGTGTGTGTATGTGTGTGTGTGTTTTGTCGGCCACAGGAGCATTCGGTGTTTGCGGAACGTAATTCACTGGAATTTAATAACTACCTTCATCCTGAGGAACATCATGTGGCTTCTGCTACAGCTCATCGACCACAACATCCACGAAAGGAACGAGGTGTGTGTGTGTGTGTGTGTGTGTGTGTGTGTGTGTGTGTGTGTGTGTGTGTGTGTGTGTGTGCTTTTACATTTAGTTAATAAATGTTCCACAGGAAAATGTTTTGACACCTTAAAATGAGAAAGTTTGTCGATTAGTTTAGAGTTGAGATGTAACCATGGCAACCATCAGAGGACCATTTTAGGATGTTTTTCACTTCCATCTTCCTTTATTCTCTGCTTCTTATTAGAAGCCTTAGTAAAAGCAGCTGTATGTGTGAATGCGTGTCCGTACACGAGTACACACACGCCGTTATCGCGCTGCATGCCATAGAATTCTATTAACACTCTATTAAAATAAACCCTTTTTAAGGAGTGAAAGCTTCAGCACACAAGAGTTCTCCTGTGACCCTGGCGGAGGGTTTCGCCTCTCCTGCACATCATGAATAAGAATAATCATTTGTAACATGTACCTTCAAGCACAGTGCAATGGTTTTTTTTTTCTTCTCGCATATCCCAGTCAGGAAGTTGAGGTCAGAGCCAGGATACAGCGCCCCCTGGAGCAGGCAGGGTTAGCGACCGTGCTCAAGGGCTCAACAGGAGGCACTTACGGTAACAGTGCTGGGGCTCGAACCCCTGACCCTCCGATCAGTCACACAGTGACCTATAGCCTTAACTGACTGAGCCACCACTGAACCGTACCAGTGCAGTTCATCACAGACATTAATATGACTTTTAGAATAAAAAAAGTCAGCGAGACCCGTCCTGGTACACTGTAGTTCTGAAATTAGCATAATTCAACCTGACTCTGAAGTGTCTCTGGAGTCGGGTTCATGGTCTAGTGGAGACGTCGTGTTCTTTTCAGAAAGCCACAGTGTCTGTATGTGGAAAAGAAAAATGCTGCTGATGGAGTTTACACAGGCAGGAGTTTATTATTTATTAATTCTTTCCTTTTTTCATCGTAACTCTTTATTTCTCTCTCTCTCCTCGTGTCCCCCAGCCGTGGTGTCGCCTCATAACCACAGTCTATAATTATTTCGTGGTGACGAACTTCTTCTGGATGTTTGTGGAGGGCTGCTATCTTCACACGGCCATCGTCATGACCTACTCCACCGACAAACTCCGGAAGTGGGTTTTCCTCTTCATCGGCTGGTGTGAGTACTCCTCTCGCCCGCTGCTATGGTTTTAGGATCAAGAACTAAACAATACTTATAGTTATCATTTTCGTATAATGTAGGTATAATATCAACTTCAATAATTCTTTGGATTGTGTAAAGCTGCATTGCGACAATGACAATTGTTAAAAGCGTTGTACAAATAAAATTGAATTATAATTACAGGTTAAACTACAACCACTATACATGGAGAGATGTGTTTTTATTTGTCTATTTATTTATTTATTTACTATTTAGTATGTTACATGCACTCACATATAAATTTACACACTTTTAGTTGATTCCAAGATTATTAATGTTGTTTTTATATATATATATATATATATATATATATATATATATATATATATATATATAGTTTTACTTCTAAATATTAAAAAAATTCATTTAAAGGTACCATAATTATTAGTAATATTTAATTGTTATAACCAATGTATCTCACTCATCATCTATACCGCTTAATCCTGTATCCCAGGAGACTTAGGGCACATGGCAGGGTGCCAATCCATCGCAGGGCACAGACACACACACACACACCCACACACTCACTCATTCATTCATTCACACACTACGGACAATTTGGGAACGCCAATTAGCCTAACCTACATGTCTTTGGGAGGAAACCGGAGAACCCGGAGGAAACCCACCAAGCACGGGGAGAACATGCGAACTCCACGCACACAGAGACTAATAATTAAATTATTACACTCTTGTTTATTTATTTATGTACTTACTTACTTACACTCTTTGTCTCCCAAACTTCCAGGGTGTTAACGTGACTTCTTTGTTTAATGATCAGTTCTACTGTAACGCATTTTTCATTATCATTTAAAGATTCAATAATTATGTTATACTTGATAATTACAATTTATGCATTTCATTTATTTATTTAAACATTATCATTCAAATGCTTATAGCTTTATTCATTTCTTTCTTTCTATTTATTTAGCGCAAAAACCATTTATGTAAACTTACTCAGATCATTTCTATTACATAATGAGGTATATAATGAACTTCCCAGCATTAAAACCGATACTCTTCTGGGGTTTGTGATGAATTAATATGGACAGGTTCCAGTTGGGGAATGATTCATTTATTTCATTATTTATTTACGTGTGTGTGTGTGTGTGTGTAGTTGGGCTGGTGATTCCCTGGAGTCTGCGGTTGGATTGTAAATGAGACGCATCCTTAGGGAGTAAAAAGCAATTACTGGTATCACACCTGGTGACTTAATTACACTTGATTTGCTCATGGTGTTGCTTGTTGTCTCTGGAGGACGCCACAAATATAGAAAGATCACATCAAAAGCAGTCTCTCATTGTGTGAGTGCGGTGGTAATTAAGATTCAATTATTTGTCACATGTACCTTTAGACCACAGTGAAATATATATATATATATTTTTTTTTTTTACATACGTCAGTTAGGAAGCTGGGGTCAGAGTTCAGGGTCAGGCAGGATACAGCACCCTGTGGAGCAGAAAGGGTTAAGGGCCTTGCTCACGGGCTCAACAGTGCCAACGTGGTTCCCAGTTTTCTGTTCATTTATGTTGTAGATTTATGTTGCATGTATGTAGCACCTTGGTCCTGGAGGAACGTTGTTTCGTGCTTGAAGTGACAATAAAGTGACAGAAATCTATCTAATCTATCTCATTTTAGAAGATTGTTTCCAAAGAAATTCCTTTCAAGCTGAAGCTTTTATTTGACTAATTTCTGTGCAGATGTTTGCTCCTTATACATCCTGTTTTTCCAGCGCTGACTAGAGTCATGTTCTGCGGTGGAAGTAACGATCTGAAGCTTTGGAGCTTTGCTGTCTTTTGTGGCACTTGAGGAAAATCGATTCCCGAGTTCCAGGATATCTTAATCCAATACCAGGTTGTCTTTTCCAGGAGTTTACAGTTACTTTACTGTAGGTCTGGGTGTGTGTGTGTGTATGTGTATATATATATATATATCTCAAGAAATCGTTACCTCCTGGCAGAAGTAACACAGGAACATTCAAACACTGGAGTGAAAATTGGAGCAGATTTGTGTGACTCTAGGATGATTGACAGTTTTATACACTCTGATGTTAATTGGCGTTTCCCTCGAGGCCCCACCCCCTTTTTACTCGCGTAATCTCCACTTTAGAGTTCCCTTCTTAAAAGATGCGCCGTTGGGGCGACATCATCTCATCTCCTGTCAGTGTTTTGAGTTCCTTAACATGGAATAAAATCTATAAGTGTGTTTGACTGTGACGTTAAACACGTGTGTCAGTTAAATAGAGTTTTTAGGGATGGGGCCAAATAAACACCAAACTAGATGAAGCAAGACTAGAAAGGAAGTGTTACATCTGAAACAAACCATGCTAATGGTAATGTTGCTCAGAAAGTCACGAAGAGGGCGTTTAATCTCCTGCGTTTGAGCAGATCGATAGTCAACGTCTCAGCCTTGGAAAAGCTTTTAAATCTTTTTACAGGAACATCAGACCAGAGATTTACAAAAGGACGATATGAACATGTATCGGACGACTTTTTCCCCCCTCCTCCACGGTGGTGTTTTCTTTTTCCTTTGGAAAGAGCAGCATCTCATGCGTCCTTTAACCCAAACTAGCAGCTCTAACCTGAAATCCGGAGGATCGAGACTTTTATTCGATTTCTTTTTTTTTAGTGAAACAAAAATCAACACATCGATCTTCAAGGAGGAAAAAAAAAAAAAAAATCAATGTTTTGTGACAGCTGTCTTAATTTGCGGATTTGAAGCCTGTAGTGTGAAATGAATCAGATGGCACCTAAACACACACACACACACACACACACACACACACACACACACAGGAGAATTTAAATGTAAATGATGTTTATGGCGTCTCCATATGGTCCTCTCCATCCGAGCCGTTATTCTGTCCACTCTTGTGTAGTGTTAAACGTCTTCTTCTGTATTTGTAATACAGTATAACACACTGTGTTAGTGTAGTTGAATCCGAATCGCATTAGATGTGTTTGCATTGATCTGTCTGTGGTGGGTTGAGTGAGTTGGTACTCATTTGTTGATTCAAGGGCTGACCGCTAGCTAGCAAAGGGAAATTGTCTATCATTACAGCAGCCAGCTCACAGATGTCCAGCTGGTGTTTGAAGGTGATAAGCGCTGTTCGATTAGACTTAAATGAAGGCTGAATGTATTTCCATTGTCACCACTGTGTTTTTCTTTTGTCGATCCCTGATGTATTCAGAGTTCACAGAGTGAAGAGGACAGCGGAAAGGCAAGTTATTTCCTCCAGTGATATGTCTCCAGAAGTGTTTGAGCGGTGTGCGGTCCCATATGGCCGGACATAATCATCTGGTGTGTGTTGTTGTGCGCACTGCATACAGATGTCTGCTTCCCCGTAGCCCATTTTATACATCCTACGACCTCTGTAACGAGTGCTGTGTGGTGTGTTGTGTTGTATCATTTTGTACACGGTTATAATAGTTGTAGTGTCGGATTTGGAGGTACAGTATATGTATTGGATCGGGAGATACACAGAAGGAGAGGTCAGTTTTAGAGCAGATGATGGACCTGAGTGGCAGAAATTCTATGAGAGGTTTATCTTCTAGTCCTTGCTTCTCCTTCTTCTTGAGAAGGTGAGCAATGGCTTCTTTCACCATATGGAGATGTTTGAGGAGTCATGGTTGCGCCATATGGGAGTGTGTTTACTAACTGTTTATAGCTTTTGACATTTCCACCAAGCTGTTGGGACTTTTGGAGCAGAGTTGGTGTTTGAGAGTTGTGCTGATATACGGTTGACATGAGATTCTGATTTCTTTGCATGTTCAGTGTCATCTCATTTACAGGTATCTTTTTCATTATTTATTTATTTATTTTATTTTTTGACCAAGGTGCTCTTGTTCAAAGCTTGGGGCATCGAGTCATCCAGGATATTCGGGGTCATTTGATTCTGTGCGGTTTGTTTTTGCAATAAAATGTTGTCATCCTGGATTGAATGAATTATCCCTGGAAGGCAGGTTGAGCAGAGATTTATTGAAAATAGTATCATCATCATTTTCGCGGATGCTCTTCTGCCAGTGAGAGAAACAGGGAGGTTTAATCAGCTTAATTATGGTGTTCAATAATCAGCTAAAAGTGACACTTTGACACTGAGATGAGTGATGTAGTGGCATTTTATGGGAATGTGTAGAGGTAGCGTTGTAGTTTTGTGGAGTTTCATGTTGAGCAAGTCTTCACATTACCAGTCTGAAGTGCCTGAATTCAAATTTCTTTTGTCCTTGTATCATTTTTAAAGCTGTGTGGTTGCACAAATCTGATGTTTTTCTCTTATGACATGCAAAATCCGGTCTGAACAAAGAAATCAGAATTGAAATGTGGCTTGCCTTAGTGGATTTGGTCCATTAGACTGATTTGGTCCATTAGACTGAGTAGCATGTGGTCCTAGATTGGATACATATCCGATATGCGGTAATGTGACCTGAATGAGAACGCATGCGTAGGTTGTTGACATTATTGGTCAGAGCCGGCACTCTGGGGATTTCATAACAGTGCTCAAACAGCTAAAGCGAAGCATCTGCCTTTCTTAATTCTTCTGGACCTCAGCAAACACGGGCGACTAACTACTCGCCGTCTTCCAGAGTAAAACCCCAAGCAGATGGTTTACGTGATTTGAAATGAATGAGCGGTCGCATGAGCTCATGATGTGTTTTAACCCAGATGGCGCAAGTAAAGACGCATCGATGCACACGTGCCGTTTCAGAAGACAGATGCGTCCCGTCAGAGTCAGATAAAAGTCACTCGTAATTATGAACGTGAACTGTCAGGACGTGCAAATACCGATCTGAACAAATAAAAATCTGAATTGCACAATGTGGCTTGCCTTAGTGGATTTGGTTCATCACACTGTTTCTAATATGTTTACACTGGATTGGATTGAATCCATAGGATTTTGCAAGAAGAATAAAATTAACTGATTTCATGTTCTGGATGCTGTTTACATTTTATATCAATGTCGAATAGTGAAGGAGTAGTGGATTCGCTCATCTTATTGATTGTGTGTGTGTGTGTGTGTGGGGGGGGGGGGGTGTATAGTTTTGGAGTTGACTGTTTGAAAGTCAATGAAAAACCAAAGTTTGTGGAGTGTATATTACTAAAGGATTAAGTAAGTGTGATGTCATTGTGGGCGGAGCTGGCCAGTTTCTCTGCTCTGTTTTTCAATTCTTGTTTTTTTGTTTTGTTTTGTTTTTTTTTTTTTTTGAGAATTATGAAGCTGTACAAAATGACGCTTTGATACTTCAGGTTGTGAGAAAGCAGAGAGAGAGAAAAAGAAAGCGAGTAAGTTGGTGGTTTTTCAAGGTTAAAGGTCACTGAGTCTGGCGCGAAGCCGATACTATTCATCCGAATTTTTCTTTCACATCATAGCATATTTTTTTTTCTCATTAGATTTGCATGAAAATGAAACTTTGTCTTTGTGGTCTGGCAGACGTAACTGGTGTTTTACGGCTCCTGGAGAGAATTACAGTAATCCCCGCCGCTAGTCACCAAACCATGAATAAAGCATTCAGCAGCCGAGTAAACAAAAAAACAAAAACAAGCCGCACGCTGTCAGCTCTGCAACGTCTCAGAGCTGAAACACTGACGCTGTGCGCAAGACCGAACAGCTGCGAAAACAAAGTACAGGTTTTTATTACCAAAAAATAAATAAACAAACAAATAAATAAATAAATAAAAACGTAAGTGAAAAATTTACGCTATAAATACTAGTACTACGATTGTATAAATTGTAATTTTTTTTTTTTATTTCTCTGTATTAAATAATCACAAGTTAAATTTGAAGACACAGCATGTTGATGCCAGAAGGTGTCAGGAGGCAGCGCGGTGTTAAACTCACACATCCAGAGCGCTGCAGCTAAACACTCAGCTAATGAGTTAAAATTAAACTCAGTTAAAAAAAAAAGAAAAAAGAGCTTAAGAGGAACATAGGACAGCAGACGTCTCTGCGGAAGTCGAAACTTTTTAAACATAATCCAGTGTTCCGAATTAAACAAGGAAAAAAAACTTTTAATCCTCTTTAATCCTGTTCCTGTCCTAGTTCGCTAAGCAGACAGTTATCAAGAAAAATCAGACACACGCTGCGTTTAGCTCACTGCTTAGCTCCTGTTAGGAATAACTGCTAACCCACCTGATCCGTTAAAACAACATTTCAAAAGATTACAAATTAAAAACCTTAATTAGCTTTACAAATTAGCAAATTAAGACAATTCACAAGAATAGATGTGATTTGAATGCAAATCATGAATAGATTTTTATTTTCAAAATATAGCTAATAAACTGATTAAAAAAGACAGGTTTGATAAAAACGTTAAAGCTAAATTAATAAACATATGTCTAAAGCAACTTGGTATTAACTAACAGATACTTAGGTAGCTTGCTACATTAATAAGACGATTTACAAAATAGAACTAGCTAGCTAGCTAACTAACGGGCTTTAAAACCTAGCTAGCTCTTCTAACAAACGTTTAAAAAGCAGGACTCTTTATCTTATCTACTGTACCAAACCCAGCTGGCCAGCTCACAAATGCATTTTAAAAACCTTGCTATCTACAGTAAGCTAACAAATATTTAAAATGCTTAACTACATACGCAGCTAAATTAACAAGCTGATTTATAAAGCATTAATATCCATTTAATTCAACAAACAATAGAAAAAAAAAACTAGCTAGCTAGATAAACTTTTAAAGCTAAATTAATAAACACATTTCTAAAGCAACTTGGTGTTTAACAATAGATAATAAAAAAAAGCTCAGATAGCGACATTAATAAGATGATTTATTAGAGTTTTAGTGATTTACAGAACTAGCTCGCTAATTTTACAAATAGACAACAACAACAAAAAAAAACAGGAGTTGCTAGCCGATTTATCAGGCGAAATTCTTTGTTGTTTCTCGCTCTTTGCTAATTTTCAGTATCACACTGAGTAGTAATGTCATTCTTCAAATCAGATGTTGAATTAACCCTGAGATTAACCTCCACACTCACTCTGAGTTTAATCTCTAAACTAAATAACTAACTCTGAGCTTCTTAGCATTGTGTCCAGCCTTCGCTTTTTTTTTTCCTTTTCAGCATTTACTGCTTTTGCGTTTACTTGTATAAGAGTTGTATTCTTTAATGGCTGGCTGCAGCACTGATGTGTGTGTGTGTGTGTGTGTGTGTGTGTGTGTGTGTGCCGAAGTAAGACTTGAGGTGAGTGGTGGTGCTGATGATGTTCTCGGTGCTGTGCAGCTGTCGCTGTGTGTTTGTGTTAATGACAGTGATCAGGCTTCATCTCCGCCTGAGCAGGTTCTCACCGCAACAACTTCCTTAAATATCCGCTTTCCAGAAATTCTGTGTGAACACTGAGAGGTGATTTTCCAGACGCGGGTTTATCTGTAACACATGATGAGGTGTGTGTGTGTGTGTGTGTGTGTGTGTGTGTGTGTGTGTGTGTGTGAATAGTGATTGGGGTGAGGAAGGCTGAAGGATCACGTGATGATACGGAGATGGAGATTATGATAAACTCAACCTTTTCACTCGCAGGTTGACACGTCCGCCGGTGATGGGAAGCTTCCCGCTGTGCAGGATCGATAGTGGCGAGGGGGAGGGGGTCATACAGCACGATTCCGCCCCAAAGAAAATTGGGTTCTTAGATCGCCGTGCACGCACACACACACACACACACACACACACACACACACACACACACAATCGGAGCTGGAGATACCACTCGACTGTGTGAAAGTAGAAACACATCCTCAGCTGTGATTTCACACACACTTCCACTTCTATTCCTGTCAAATGTAATAACTTAAAATGAAGAAGAAATAAAACTCTAAGTCACAAATCTCATGCCCATCACAGCCTGGTCTAGCTCAAACGTGCGTTAGATATAATTGTACTTCACGTCCATCTCTGCGGTCCCTCAGGACTGAAACACTGCGTTTACTAGAGTGAACTAGAGTGACGGCTATTTCCATCAGGCTATTAGGGCTTTAAACACACGATCTCATCAATGATCAATACATTTAGCACACAACTGCACATATCACGGATTATATCATATTCTGTATAATTTATATTGTATATAATCTATATCATAGTATTGTACATATTCATTCTATAAATCATCCTGTACTTATTCTTTTATTTATTATTATTATTATATTATTATTATTAGTGTTTTTTTTCTCTCTCAATTTCTTCATAATCTGCACAGTCTGGAGTTTGAATTTCTCTACTGTGTCTCTACTTGTACACCCATGTATGTGGAAATTCTTGAATCTCTCCTGGAAAAAGGTTTACATTTATAAAAACCTTCTACTGAAGTTGGATCACTTTCTCATCATCGTAAAGTCAAATAATAGTCGAAGCTACACACATATTGAACTTATACGGGTGTTGGAAGGTGAATACAGGTGGGACATGGAGGCTTGTGTTTACTGAAAGGTTATACATATTAAATGGAAAACTAACAAGAATTAATAATTATAACAGTATATATTATATAATAATTATAATATATTTAAAATCCTCTAATGGTGGTTATGAGTGTTGCCTGAATTATAGGAATCTGTCTGTCTGTCTGTCTGTCTGTCTGTCTGTCTGTCTGTCTGTCTGTCTGTCTGGGCCATTTCCAAACACAAAAGAAAAACACCTTCTTAAGGGCGCCACATCAATCAGATCATTAAGAATAAACATTATAAAATATTACCAACTCCTAAATATACACAAGTTGTTTAACGCAGTTGTTAATGCGTAGGTATTTCCTAAAAGTAACCTTTACACAATGAGACTGACCTCAAGCCTCACATCATGAGAGTCTGAGTTGCTACAGTCCTGCGCGGTGAATATCATTCAAATAAACAGGCTAATGTTGTCCGGCCGAGTAGCATCAAGCTAACACACTGTCCCATGACTGCCATGCATCAACACCGTTTCATTAAGTGAGAGTAAGGTGTGCTTAATTATACAGAGAATTCTTTTTTTTTTAAATAATGGCGCCCCCTGGTGGTCTGGAGGGTCATCAGTGGCCAGTGATACTCGTACTGCCAGGAAACACCTCGGCTTAATATGAACGTAGCAATTCTCACATCCTCCTTTTTGGAGACAAGCAGTGACCTTCAGACAAGTCGTTTAATGTAACTATCCATGTTTGCACAAGGCCAATAAAGCTAACACATGATCTAAGATTAAAGACTATAACCTTCGCTTTGTCTTCAAACAACTTCCTGAGGCACTAAAGCTTCTCATCTTGTCTGTAACCTGTTTCCTTCTTTTTTTTTTTTTTCCTGCAGGTATTCCGTGTCCGATCATCGTCGCGTGGGCCGTCGGGAAGCTGTACAACGAAAACGAACAGTGAGTGAACGTCACTGTGAGCGACACTAAACAAACGCGACATTGATTTTAATCCTTAGAGTGCCAATGCTTTTGCCTCCAAATTGAGCAGTTTTATTTTCAGCAGAAAAGAATGAAAGAATTCAGTAGAGCTGTGCGTTTCGATGCTTCTTTCATTTCGGAGGACGATGCATTGACATGCATATTAACTCGAGGTCATGACACATCTCTGTGCTAGGGTCGCCGATCAGAGCATCAGATGTATTGGCCAAGGAGGTTGGCATGCACGCACAAGGAATTTTATTAAGGTGACGCTCGAAAAAAGTGCAGCCGTAAATAACAATGAACATATCGACAATACTCAGACACTGACTCAGGAGAACCCTTTGTCCCCAGAGCAATTGAGCTCTACAGCGCCCCTCTACAGTGGCATGGGAACGCGGTCTGGAGGATCTAGGCTTAAGGCTCTCCTGCTATATACATCACGCCTAACTCTCTCATCTGTTAGCCTTAGTTACTCTCACTATGACAGTACATATCTTAGCCTTATGCAATGAAATGCCTCAGATTCTTTGTCACATTAATGCTGTTCTTTGTACAGTTACTACCATCTGGACCCTTGTCACTTTGCCACATTGCACATCTTTTTCTTCTTCTGATTACTTGCAATTTATTTGCTTTATTTATATGCTTCTTATATATCTTGTAGTTTTTGTTCTTAGCATTGCACTAGTAACTTCTGGTCAGTTCTTACCTGTCCCCATTTCTGTAATCTCCCTGTCAGGGACAGAATCACTGAGTCACGTTTCAGTAAAACAGTGGGCAGCAAAACATGCAATGTCTTAGCTTGTACCGGGTTTTTTTTTTTTTTTTCCTTTCCTTTTTTCTGGCCAGCGAGCAGAGATTCGCCAGGTGAATTGACAGGAGGGGAGCTCTAAATCAAGCCTGTCAGAGCTTCATTAGTGCACCGTCAAGCTTCCCTTGCCCACCTCTCCTTTCTGTCCAACAGAGAGCTGCTCGTTCTCCAACTAAGATTACTAAAAAACTTTCCGTATAAGTGAACACTAGTGTGGCGGGAACTGCCTGATGTTGAGCAGGTCACCTCTAGGGACTGCACTTGGGTCTGGTTAACCAAAAATTGTTGTGCCGACGCTGCAACCCATGGCACAGGCATGATTCTTTCTTCCTTTCTTTTAGTTTTTATCTTTAATTGATGACTTTATAATTCTGTCTCATATAATTTGCTCAGTAAACATAACGGTTAAGCACAGGTTTGTATTCTGTGGTATGCGTTGCCTTCTAGTTAGCTAAATAAATTATGCCTTAGCTTTGTAAATCTTAGTAAATCTTGCTATTAAAACTATTAAACTGTGATGTTCTGTCGAAGGGTTGCCGGAGTTAACAATTGAAGTTAGCTAGTTTAGCTTAGCCAAGTCAGTAGTTTAGCTAGCTAAAGCCTGGCCACACAAAATTGTTCTTATAATTGAAGTAAACTAAATACAATATTTTCACCCAACCTGTGAATTCATATATTCAGCATGTAAGCCTTCAAATGATATCACCGGTAAAGAAATATGACTTTTAAATTTCAAGCTCATTACCCTGTGCATTTATTGATTATATGTAAGATATACACTGTGTGATTACAGCTACAATCTGTCTCTATGTTACTGTTTCTACTGCTGCTGGATATCTGCAATTTTCTCCGGGATCAATAAATATCTATCTATCTATCTATCTATCTATCTATCTATCTATCTATCTATATAGATATATAGATATATATATATATATATATATATTGGGCCAAGAAGAACATCCTCGGCTAGCCGTTTTTGAGTATTTTTTTTTTTACATATTTACTACATATTTTTATGTAGGTCTCCCACTTTAGGCCCTTAGAGATGGTAGCCCCCAGAAATCTTAAGGTCTCTACAGATGACGAAGGGCTGTTGGATATTGTAGGGTGGAGGTGTGTCTTCTAAAGTCCATGTTCAGCTCCAGGTTGTTCTGACCGCACCGGATCCCCGGCTCCACCTCCTGCCAATATTCTGACTCGTTGCCATCATGGATGAGTCCAATGACTGTTGTGTTATCTGCAAATTTCCACAGTGTAACAACTGTGTATTTGGATTTACAGTCACTAGTGTAAAGGAAGAAGAGCAGTGGGGAGAGGATACATCCCTGGGGAGCACCAGTGCTGACTGTCTGTGTGCTAGATGTGAATTCACCCAGCCTAACTTTCTGTTTTCTGTCAAAAATCTATTGACAGATAGCTGGGTTACAGTTGGCTGTAGGAGTTTGGAGTAGAGGATACCTTGGATTATTGTATTAAATGCTGAACTAGAAGTGATCAAATCAATCAAGATTTGTGCATATTGTATGTTCCGGGGTGGTCAAGGTGTTTCAACACGTAGTTCAGTCCCAGTTTTCAAGGGATCCATTAACCGTCCTGTGATGTTCAACGGACCTTATGACCACAGATGTCAGAGTGACTGATGTCAGAGTGCTGTAGTCATTCAGTCCTCTAATGGGGAGTGTCTTGGAGCCTGGGATGGTGGTACAGTGTTTAAAACAGGAGGGACTTCACACAGCTGAAAACAGGATATGTTAAAGGTATGGGCAAAAATCTGAGATAGCTATGCTTTGAGACAGAATGGGAAACCCCTTCTGGGCTTGGTGCTTTTCTGGCCTTCTGCCCCTGGAAGAGCTATCTCACATCCTCTTCACAAATTGTGAAGTTTTGGGGCATTGTTGTTAGTTGGGTTATATAGAGGTATGGGGGGCAGTTGTCAGTGTATTAGGGTTTGTAAGATATGTGAAGATTTTTTGTCTTGTCTCTTTGGTGTTTATCGGTAGTTGGCATTCACTAGATGATAGATGAAGATGATAGATCTTCCTCATCTTCATTTCAGATTAAATCGTCTTCTGTAGTCGGGTCGCCCTTAAGGAACCATCAAATGCTTCCTTCCTTGTTCTCTTTCTCCATCTTCCAAAATCTTCTGAAGATGTCCTTTTCTAACCTGCAGTAGAAGGTATGAAGGTCATCAACCAAGTCTTTTTATGCCCCAGCAGGGGGTGATGATCTCCTGTAGTTTGTGATGTCCTGCAGCCCTTGTTAGTTGAAAACCTGCTTTCCAGCTTTTCAGAGTAGCTTCTTTTAGCCACTCTGATCTCCTTTGTCAGTGAGTTTCTGGCCTGCTTATACATGGCTCTGTCCCCATTTCTGTAACCACCCTGTCAGGGACAGAATCACTGAGCCAGGTTTCAGTGAAACAGTCAGCAAGTCTTAGTTTGTCCCATTTTCTTTTTTCTTTTTAATTTTTTGGGCAGTGAGCAGAGATTCGCCAGGTGAATTGACAGGAGACGGAGCTCTAAATCAAGGCTGTCGGAGCTTCATTAGCTCACCATCAAGCTTCTCTCGTCCACCTCTCCTTTATGTCCCACAGAGAGCTGCTCATTCTCCAACTAAGAAAAACGTTCCATATTAGTGAAACCTGGTTGTGGCTGATGTTGAGCAGGTCATCTCTAGAGACTGTATTTGGGTTTGGTTAAGCAAAAACATACCAAAAAATTTTGTGCTGACGCTGCGACCCATCGCACCAGGATGATTCTTTTCTTTTTTTCTTTTCTTTTTATCTTTAACTGCTGACTTTATAATTCTATCTCATATAATTTGCTCAGTAAACATAACGGTTAAGCACAGGTTTGTATTCTGTGCTAGATGTTGCCTCCTAGTTAGCTAGCATGCTTAAATTATGCTTTAGATTTGGGTAAATCTTGCCATTGAAAAAATAATCTTTGATGTTCTGTCGAAGGGTTGCCGGTATTAACAAGTAGCAAAGAAATTGGCGAGTTTAGCTTAGCCAAGTCAGTGGTTTAGTTAGCTAACATACAGTAAGCCTGGCCACACAAAATTGTTCTTATAATTTAAGTGAACTAAACACAATATTTTCACCCAAGCTGTGAATTTATATATTCATCACGTACGCCTTTCAGTTATAGCACCGGTAAAGAAAAACTGTTGTAAAAAATTCTCATTTTTAAGTTTCAAGTTGTATTGTCATTTGCACAAAAAAACAAAAACATTTCCAAACCCTCACCACCACCCCACCGCAACGCACAATATAAAAATATGAAAAAATATGAAATGGGTTTTAGATTATATAGCCATATATCCATTCAGAAGAGGATCAAGTACACGCGTCTGCCTCAGGGGGCGCCATGGCTTTCCTAGTAGCTGTGATGCTTCACTGCATATACTATATTGGAAACGCGAATTACTACGTTTGATTTGTAGTTAAACCCCTTCAATATACGCAGTATCTGGAATGTTCCATACAAGTCACAGGATCAGCAGGTAGTTGCATCAGCCAAAGAATAAAAGCCGGAAAAGTTCTCTTGTGATGTTTTCCATTCATTTCTTAAACAAAAAAATAAGGTGATATAGGCGGATCAGTTGAAAGTTCAAGAAAAGAAATCTGAACAAAATTCTTAACATCCTGATGACATGGACGCTAGTTAGTGGATGCTAGTTAATGTCACCTTGTGTTTGCTACTTCAAATCAATAAAGCTTAAACCTGTAGCTAATTTGAAGCCAGAGTGCAGCAGTTAAAGTCTTCATTTGATTACAGTTCATTTTTACAATCTTGTATTAGATTTTTTAAACCCTCTGTCCTTGTCATGTTTTTTTTTTTTGATCACTTCAAGGTGCTGGTTTGGAAAAGAACCCGGAAAATACATCGACTACATTTACCAAGGTCCTGTGATCGTCGTTCTGCTGGTGAGTAGCGTCACGCACTTCATTAAGAAGTATTATTTGAAATTCTCCACATGACGGCACCAGCTGCCGCTAATGCGCCATGATTACGCGCGGGTGATGCTACGGACAGCCGCGAGTGCTCGGGACACGTCGTGATTATGCGGATCACTTTGTTCCAGACTCACATTAGCGCTCGCTCTTGAACTCGACACCGTCTATGGATTTTACTTTTATCCCCCTGAGATAAGAGAGCGGGTGTTTTTACTTTGATACTTTTTGAAAACAGAAAGCGCCGGACAAATGAAGTCGTGTGCCGATGTGAAGTGTCCAATTAAGAGGTCTCGCAAGGACGCGCTGTTTACATAATCACACGGAGCACACAGCTATTACAGCTGAAGCACGAACACATCTGTTAGGGGGAAAGGTATAGGCTTAAATAAATGAAAAAGTGTGACTTTTAATATCAGATCGCACTAACTGAGACTAACTAAGTTTTTTTGCTGAAAGTTGAAAAGAAGCTATAATGTAATGAATTAAAAAATCATATTTTATCATTTTTTTAATACCTTTTCAGGAACATTAACTGCAAAAGATCTAAAAACTGAACCGATAAATAATGTTTATTTAACCAAGTTTATTCAGTGCATTAGCTAAACTCGAAGCTTAACTTAAACTCCGCCCACTTTACTAACATTTATTCCGCCCTGAAATTTTCTCTAGCTTTTAGACAAACGGTGTTCATGAGACACCTGATTTAGGTTTGGTTTTCTGCTGAGAAGTAGACATTTAACGGGTTAATTATGACAACAGTCCTTTTTCTGTGTTCACAGTCATGTCCGAAGGTTTTTAATAGGCTTGTTAATGTACACATTTAATGAGATGTAGGCTGATTCGCAGGACGTACAGAGCAGAGCTATGAGAATAGCAGCAGTGGCATGATGAAGATAAACCAGGATAGAATCTGCTGTTTAGAACAAAGTTGGTTTGATCAAGTTATTCTTCATCCTTAGAAACTTTGTTCCTGGCTCAAATGTGCACATATTCATGTCTTAGAAAGCCCTTACTGAGTTTCTGAGTCACACAGCAGAAGGGGCAAATTGGCCGTGCTCCCAGGCACAGAAGTTTGGCATGCTTTCTTTCACCTGTCAATCAAAGCCAAACTAGGAAATTACAGCCGTCTGTTAGCTCATGCAGGCGGAAGCGGGTGGATAGCGGTTTTCTCTGAAAGCACTGCATGAGCAGCAGATGGAAAAAAAAGTGCAGTTGTATGATTTCCCATGTTTCGGAGGATGGACAGAGTTAAAGTAGAGATTCCCTAGGGAAAACATTACTCAAGTAGAAGTCGACGTTTACTTACTGTATGTAGTTGAGTGAAAGTACCAAAGTACTAACCTCTGGGCTTGTATTAGCTCACTGTAGCTTTTTTCATAGTAAAATCTCTCTCTCACACACACACACATATATACATGAAATATGAGCCTAAGTACGGTAATGAAAGACATGTCCTGAGTTTCCGCCCACCTCTGGTGATGGCCCCTCCCTGTCTGGGAAGGCTGCGAGTTGCGAGGGAGAAAATCAGGAGGAATGAATTCAAATAGACATATAAACATGAGATCTGTTATGGAAATGTTGATTTTTTTTTCTCTGCTTTAGATAAACTTCGTGTTCCTGTTCAACATCGTCCGCATTCTCATGACAAAGCTGCGAGCCTCCACCACCTCAGAGACCATACAGTACAGGTACGTCATGATAAACATCACGCGCAAGATAAAGACTTTCATGAGCTTCTTCACCAGCTCTTACGAAGCACTGACACTGGAGACTCCTTCCATACATCATACATACAGCAAAGGTCTCCTTACGTTAAGCACACTTCAGCTTATTAGTATTTGAGTCTTGATTATCACTGGAGAATGTGCTGTTACTATGGAAACGATGAGAACGAACACATTAATAGACAGCATAAAGAGACGTTTCCGTGGACATCGAGATCGGCGGAAAGCAGACGCTAGAATAATCGAAGCCGATCAATGTTAGTAAAGGTCACTTTTTATTGGCTGCCTTTTAGTCTTATCTTATCCAACAGCCTCTCTATCCTGTCCTTAGTTTTCTCCTAAATAAAGTGCTCGGCATAATGCGCGCGCCCCCCCGCCGCTGTCACTTTTAGTTCCTTTAACATACGACAAACTGAAAGTTGACCTTTTGTCTTTTCTGTCATGGCATTTCAAAGTCCTGGGAGCTTTTCTTTTTCTTTTTTTTTTTTTTGGTAACTGCTAATAATAATCGTCTTAGGGTTGAGGACTGAGATTTGCTTGTGATAATGAAGACACCACAGGGACATGAAAATATAATGTTTGGGACATTTTATATATATATATATATATATATATATATATTATATATAGAATTATTAATCAATTTTTAGGAAGGTTTCAATGTGTGCATGAGAGTAATGATTAGATTTTTTGGAAGCAGGAAGTGCTTGAACAGCCAGTAGGGCTGAAGATAAGCCTCTGGTTTAGCTTAGCAAGCTAGCTAAACATGCTGAATTGTTAAGAGTTACTCCAAAATACCCTACTTTTTTGGAGCAAGACACGCCCCCAGGGGCGGACATGTTTAATTGTTTAATACAAAATACTGTTATTGTTTAATTATTGTATAATTTTTGTTTAATAAAAAAAAAAAAAAATACAGGACCACGAAGTCAAACTGGGCCTCGTGATGAACTGTGTATTAAAGACGGCTGTACACCCTTGAATGATGATTCCGGTTGAGGTGGCTCGGAGCCCTCTGCAGTGGTCCCACCTGATCCTTGAACATCAACGTGTAACTTGTTGCCAGATGCATCTGTCTGTGGGAACTGTACACACCATCATTCACCAATACCAGTGGGAGTTATTTTGCCACGTCACCCATACAGTCCTGACCTCGCGCCAAGCTATCTCCACATTTTGAAAGCAGTTTCTGGGAGGTCGGCATTTCAGGCGTGAATCAGTCAGGCAGTCCGATTACGGCTCCGGCGTACTGAGAAGACTTTCTACCCTGATGGTGTCCAAGCGCTAGTGCAACACTGGGATAAGTGCATTAGAGTGGCTGGGTATTATATAGAGAAACAAAGGGAGTTTTTAGTCTCTTTAGAACTGTTCGCTAACCTCTGTTAGTCACAAAGCAATTCATTTTCTAGACATATATAATGATGCCCAAAAGAGATCCAAAAATCTCTAATACACTGACTGAAATATAAAGTGGTGTAAATGCTATTTATTAAAACGATCAGACATCAGTGTGCTCTGAGTTAGATCAAAGATTTTACTTAAAGCTAACTCCACTTTGCTCCCAGGCAGATAATCTTCAAAACCCTTTTTGTCTTGCATGGACACACACACACACAAACACACACACACACACACTCTCTCAAGGTCAGTCCTGAAACTAAACTTCTCTCTTTATCACACACAGACAGGAAGGCACATTTAACATTTTCCATCCCAGTGTGTTTGGCGGTACATACGTGAAGCTCACACCATGAGCCCGCACACAAATGAGCCACTTAGCATGCTGCTGTAGCTCCGCCTGAGAGCGTCCGATCGTCCCGGGTGAAGCTCTGCTTGTTCAGCGTGCGAGAGGTGAATTTCCCCACGGCTTTCTGTACGCAGCACGTCAAAGCGCTCATTCGCGAGCGGCTTCTGTTCCGCCTGAGACGCATTACTCCATCATATTAGCATGACTTATTAGTACGCGTTTGTCACAAGAGGGCAGAGCAGATGGTTTTCTGATTGTTTTCCCGTCGACTCTAATGACTAACCTCCACAGACCCGGCGATCTTTATCTCATTCACGAGCAGAGGAATGAAATCAGGAGCCACAGCTCGACCTTACTGATGGCTCGTGCTACAGTTTGGTTTGAAAGATTCAGGAAGGTTTTTGTCGTGCCAAAGCGGAGCGTGAAAAGATTTAAAAGATGAATCGAACGATAACGATAAATTAAAGAAACTCTAGAGAAGGAAGCTTGTGTCATTCTGATTAATGTCAAATCAACACCAAAACAATCCAGCACTGGTAAAGAAGTTATAAAGCACATGGCACTAACAAAACTCGCTCAGTATCTTCACAAATATAAGATGATTAACACTAATATTAACCGTTTTAATAATTCACTTAATTTCAAGCTTGGAATAATTTTTTGTTTCCTGACACAGTTCCTGGCTTTAAATATTAATTTCCCTAATCTGACCTCATATAAGAAATCCCCAAGCCCACTGGGGCTGCCCCCACTCCCCCCCCCCCCTGGAGGGGCGTGGCTCAACAGCAGAGACACCGAGATTTTATGTAAAACATCCACACAAAGAAGGATTTCCTTAGAAAACACTTGGATCATGCAGACAGATGTGGCCCTTGTCTCACTTGTTCATCAGAACTTTCTGTAAATCTTATACAGTATTGTGCCATAATACACAGCTATATAGGATTAAACATGTTATAGAAGTAAAGTGAACTTGTGAACTTGTATTAGAGTTGCGCAGTTATGACCATGTACATCAGGGTGGCCTAGGCAAAAGCAGAATAGCTTTATGGACGTCAAGGAATCTTCTCTCTGGATGGCGACTGCTGGCTCTGAGCCGTATTCCCTCCTCCTGGGATTGTGTCCTGAATCGGAGACAGCGTTTAAAGAAATCGTGTACGCTCAGTGCCAAAGCATGCGGTTACTGTTCAGCAGGAAGCGTCTGATTGGTCCGGCTTCCCTCTGGTCTCGTCATGTCGGCGCGGTGGGATGACGTACTCCCGCTCGGAGAGAACGGTCTGAAGCCAGACAGTGTCTCAGACTAATCAGATATTAGATATCAGATTTTTCTAACATTACACAATATGATCTGCATCTTTGGTCACAAAGCTCTACAAGAAGATGAAGTTCCTTCAGTCGAAGAACTGAAAAGCTCAAAGAACAATGAAGACTTCCGCAATGGAGCAATACGCAAACGGTAAAATACTGTGTTTGGTGCTGTTGCGAGACAGAGAAGTATAAGCTTCTTTAAGAGTTACACTGACACTTGAGACTCCTTTCGTTAATATCACACAAACATCTACAGAACCTGTGTGGAGCGTTCCTGTGCATGAGCGGTTACTATAGAAAGGACAACATGCTAATATTAACCTTCTGACCATTCAGAATCCAGAACTCAACCTGTTTAAGGTACATTTCCTCCATACCCTGTCCTACCCTGACTTGTATGATAGTTCCTCGTGTACTTCCGCATCGCGGTCAAATCACATTTCTGTGATATTTCAGAGCTTTATAAGACAGTCGGCTTTTCTTTCATGCTGGTATTTAACTATAAAAACCATCGATGATTCTCCCGAGTAAACCCTCTCTGAAGCTTCAGACATGTTTTCTTGTCTCACTGTCTCACAATCTCATTATTTCTAACACGCTAGAGTAATAGAGCTCTTCTGAAAACATGTCACATCGTACTCGCTTTTCCCTGGAGCTATTTCTCCTAAGGATTAATACAGTGGTTTATGATCAAAATCAGAATTAAATAAAACACAAACCCTACTGTATGTCTGGTCTGTAACCTAGAGTAAGTGTCAATAACCTTCGAACAACCTGACAACCTCAGCAGCCCCAAAAATGGTTTGGATACACCAGTGTAATGGTAGATTTACAGACACAATCCAACATACAAAAAGTGTTTTTAATTATATATATAATATAGTAATAATTATATTATATCAACACATATTATGGCATGCCGTTTAGGAAAATATTCATGAGAGAACTTAATGAAAACTCTGAATATATTGAATGAAATGTGAGAATATTGAATGGATTCTGAATATATGGATTGAAACTCTATATATATTGAATGAAGATTCTGAATATATTGAATGAACTGTGAGAATATTGAATGGATTCCGAATATATTGATTGAAAAATATATATATTGAATGAATTCTGAATATATGGATTGAAAATGAATTCTGAATAGATGGTGAACATCTCTTCATTTCTCACAACTGCAGCAACCAAGTTTCTCGCCGACTCACTCGTCCTTCCTAAAGATGGCGCTGTGTTTCGATGACGTCATGTTTCATTCAATATATTCAGACTTTTCATTTCCATATATTCAGACTTTTCATTCAATATATTCGTTTTCAATCCATATATTCAGAATTCATTCAATATATATATATTTCAATCAATATATTTGGAATCCATTCAATATTCTCACGTTTCATTCAATATATTCAGAGTTTTCATTAAGTTCTCTCAAGAATATTTTCCTAAACGGCATGCCATAATATGTGTATATATATATATATATATATATATATATATATATATATATATATATATGTATGTGTATGTATATATATATGTATGTGTATGTATACAAGTGCACTACACGAGGGGTGTTCAAGTCAAAATGGGACTTTTGATTGTGAAGAATAACAGAACACAGACATAAAAACTCCCTTTATTTCTCTATATAATCTCCTGCAACACTAATGCACTCATCCCAGTGTTTCACTAGTGCTTGGACACCATCAAGGTAAAAAGTTTTCTCAGTACGCCGGAGCCGTAATCAGACTGCCTGCTTCGTGTATAACACGCTGGCCTTCTAGGAACTCCTTTTATGACCTAAACATTTGCAAATGGCTTGGAGTCCAGGACAGTACAGGAAATGTGGCAGTAACTCCCCGCGGAGTTCCTGTAATATGCAAGCGGTGTTGGTGGCCTGTATAGTTTCCAAAGACAGATGCATCTCTTCCACATGATGAATCAAGTGTTTCACTCACTGAACGTCCATGGGAACGACTGATCTGGACTTTGAGCCAACCATCATTCATGGACGTACAGCCTTCTTTAAAACATTTGCACCACTTGCATGTTTTACTAAGTTGCTAATAGACTCATCACCGTGCTGTGCTCAAAATCTTCTGTAAATGTAAAAGTCCCAGTTTGACCTGAATGCCCTTATGTACAGTATACAGGAGAATATTAACAAAGAATTTCAGAATTGAGTTGATTTTTAGCCTCATACCTTTAGATCTAAGCAGGCCTTCTGTTTTCTGACCTATAAAAAATGCATGCATGTTATTATTAAAAAACAAACAAACAAACAAACAAACAAACAAACAAACCAAAAAAACACCCACACACATCTATAACATATAATATACAGTATACTGTACAGTAGAGACAAGAGACTAGTATTAACATACTGAAAATTTGCATTCTTTTCTAACTCAATTCAAAATCTTTCCTGACAAATTGATACCATAAGCGAAACATGAGTGAAAAGAAGAATCTCAGAAATATTTACAGGAGTTTCAGAATTACTATTCGTTTCAGCCTGCTTTTGCTTTAATGACAACACGCACTCAAGCTAGCACAGACACACACACACACAAAAAAAGTTTCCGCAAGAAAAAGGCTGACAATGTTTTGGACTTCATAAGGTCAACTTCACCATGGTGGTTTCTGAACATGCATTTTAGTAAAGAGGATAAAACTCAGTGGTGAAAGGGGGATCTTTAAACATGATTTAGACTGAAATTGTAGTTATGACAATAGTATATTACTAATTAATATGACAATGTAGTTACTATCTGTTTATTTTGTGTGTCAAAATTTGAAAAATGTTTGAAAACACAAATTTTAATGTGGTTTCAGACTTTCGGACCCTGCTTTATCTAAAATAAATAAATAAGTAAATAACAAAAAATAATTATACCGTACCTTTAATTACACTTATGAGTAATTATTGTGAATGTAGTGAAAGCAAAATGAAAGAAGGTTTTGTCAAAAAAATTAGTCAGTACTTTTTCAAATTTCACAATATCAATTCTCTTCTGTTTAAACTTCCGAAATATCAAATTTGTTCAAAATCACACTTAAAAATTACATTTAAAATCAATGTTTTTGCAGAAAAAGTTTTCTTGTCAGACTCCAACAAACACTTTTTCAAAACCTAACTCTAAATATTAAGCTTATATACACATTTTTAAATATATGTTTACATTTATATATTTGATATTTTCTTTTTATATATATGTATTTGTTAATTTTTTTTTTGTTTAACATACAATAGATACATACAATAATTTACTTTAATAGAAATAGACTAGAGAAAGAGAGACGGGTTTTGGTGTCTGTTATAAGATATATAGATCTCATACCCGAAATTAAGGCTAGATCCAGCAGGAGCGAGAGTAATCCTGAGACCATGTATAGCATTCTGCTAGCATGGACGTGTCCAGATGGATGTATGGCCATGTGTGGGATTTAACAACTGAAAGCAAGTAGCAGTAGCCTTAAGTAGGGAATGAAGAGGAGTGTGTGTGTGTGTGTGTGTGTGTGTGTGTGTGTGTGTGTGTGTGTGTGTGTGTGTAAGTGTTTGGGTGGAGAGGGAAGGAAGCTAGAGAAAACGCCCATGACTTTTCCCTTCTTTGTTGATGGGCAAGCTGGGATTGCGGAGTTCCGCTTGAGCTACTGATGTCTGCAGATTGTGTTTGAGAGACACAGAGAGCAAAAGATTTCACGACCTAAACTGGAGACTGGCTGTTGTGAGCAAACTTGTCTTAAGGGGTGGGGTGTGTGTGTGTGTGTGGGGGAGTGCGGTATTTCAGCTCCACAGAAGCCCTGTGCAAGCATCTTCTTTTTAAAAAAAAATCAAATAGCATGTAAACATGGTTTAACACACTTTCTGTGCCCAAGTGCATGTGTGGCCAAGGCAGGCATGCTTTTTAATGCGTCAGCGGTCGAAACTCTTCAACGGTTTGACACAAATGGCTGCACGTTGCATGTGTTTCCTTCTTCGACTTGGTTCCACTTCCCCTCTTTTATCTTCAAAAGAGACAGGAAAGTGGTTGAGTTTTGGAGAAAAAAAAAAAAATACTAAACTTTGCCCAGACTTCCTTTAAATCACTTGATTTGCTAACATGATCTCTTCCTAAAATGCTCTGTGAATCAAATAACTACTCGTCCAACAGGTTTATGTCAATCTATCAATCTTTTGGAATAAACAAAATAGAAAACAAAAACGTTGCTTCTGTAAAGACGGAATGTACCAAAACTAAAGATGGCAAAACTTTTAGTTCTAACATCATGTTGATGCCGCTCAAAAGATCTGGCCCTGCACAGTGCGGTGTAATGAATGAAACAATGGAGAAACATCAGCCCAACATGAAGTGGAGTTCCTGCTCACACCCTAAAGCTGAATATTTTCCGATTACATCAGAGGTTTTTTTTCTCACAGAAACCTGATGCAGCACAAATTGACCAAAAAGGCAAGGCTGGCCACGACAGAAGGGTGGCAGAACAGCCAACGCAACACAGCACACCATGTACAGGGCCACAGAGTCTCTACTCCTAAACCCACGACCTCTAACGGATCTCCTGTTGATGTCCTGGTGCCAGACATCACAGCACACCCCAGAGACACTGTTGGACCACACGCTGTCTGTCTGTCTGTCTGTCTGTCTGTCTATACACAGAGTCAGTATGCATACCGTCAGTATACACACTCCAGGAAAGAGTACGATGTAAATAGCATGATGTAGTTTTCATCATGATATTATCATATATATATATATCAATATAGAACAGTTTTCCTTTCCTTAAGTGTTTTTTTGCTGATTCTCTCTCTCTCTCTCTCTCTCTCTCTCTCTCTCTGTACACACTGTGTGTTCACCTATGTGTAATAACAGCTCAACTTAGTCCTAAATGCTGCAGCCAGACTCCTTACTATAACTAGAAGATTTAACCCCATCAGCTCTGTCTTATTCACACTGCATTGGCTCCCAGTGAAATTTCTCAGTACACTTCTTGGTACACAGTCTCAGTGTTTAAGTCTTGGCTGAAAATTCAATTTCAAATTTTATTTGTCACATACCCAGTCCTACACAATTCGATATGCAGTGAAATGCTTATACGAACGCCCTTTACCTTAAAATCTCGAGTTCTTAAAATAATAAAAAAAAAGAAAACAATTTACAACTAGACATTTTTTTGGAATAAAATAAGAATAACTATAGAAATACTTTAGTTATAGAAAACATAGCTATAAAATAGAAAATAGAAAAAAGATATACATATTTATCCAAGCCTTTTGTGAATATATTAGTAGGAGCAGATCTGGGGGACTCATGGACGTAGAGTATTCTGGTGAACTGGTATGTTTAGATGCTGTCCTCCCCACTCTCATTCATCACTCAGGTTTGTTGACGGTGAGGTGATTGGTTGCTTTACATCTCAGGGAGCCCTCATGTCTGTGTTTCCTTCTGGCTCTCCTTTTTCGTTATAGTCCTGCCGGAGTCCCTGCTTGCACTCTGCACTAAATATACATTCCACATTATACATTGATGGAATGTTAGAATGTCTGCATGGACTCATGTGATGTGGGCAGTTTTCTCTGATACCTTAATTAAGGACTGAAATTCCTACATCAGTTTTGCACCTTTCCTATTATACTGTACTTACAGCTTCCTAACCAGAGGTGGAAAGTAACGAATGACATTTACTCGCGTTACTGTAATTGAGTAGTGTTTTTGCGTACTTCTACTTTTTAAAGTAGTTTTTAAAAACTGTAATTTTACTTTTACTTACAGTAAGTATGTTTTGTTTGAAGTATTGTAATTCGCTACATCTTAAATCATATGCGCTACTGAGTAAAAAATAAATGAATGAAAATGACAAAAATATTCTGCTTTGTCAGGGGCGCCGCTAAGGGGGGGAAAGTTGGGACGATTCCAAGGGCCCACGCCCTTTAGGGGCCCCCAGAGATCTGCTTTATTAGTAATAACACTACGAGCAGTAAATTAAAAGAAATTAGAAATGTATCTACAAAAGAGTTCCAAATGAAAAAAGATTACGGCTTATTTCTGCATCTCCAGTCAAATCACACCCCTCTCTGATTCACTGTATGGTTCAGCCCATCCGACCTAGCGAAGAGTGTCGCTGCTGAGCACAGGTGTTGAACTGTAAAAGCAGATATGTCATCGAGTTCAACAAAGAAGCATAAGTCCGGTCATCAGAAACGACACAGAGAAAACAGGCCGACAATTACTCACTAAGTTTTTCCGAAAAGAAAGGTATATGTTTATTCACGAAGCTTCCTTTGATGTAACGTTAATGTTGGCGCGAGTTGCACAGCTAATGAAACCTAATGAAAATTAAATATGTAATTTTTGTCCAGATATAGATCTTGAATTTGTAGCAAAGCTAACTTTGCTAGCGGACTACTACCGTGTAAGATAGCAGATAACGATTTCACTAATAATGAGATCTTCCTAATACTGTGCAGATGCAGCCTCGCCCTCACCCACTCTTCCTCACGAAGTTCCCCCAACTCTTCTCCCAGTTGAAGGAGGAGGTAGCCAGAATGTCAGTGAGATCCTGCCTTTTAAAAACAGACTAAAATGCATCGCAGGTTGATTATAAGCATTAATTTCACTATTTCAATGTCTGACTAAGCCATAGACTTAGTCAACATTAAAAATAAATTTTTACGTCATGTATATTGATTTGATGTAGAAAACACAGTAAGTTACAAAACATCAACAACAACTTTAGCTGGGGTTTTACAGGCAGGTTCATGATTTAAACAGAGTTTATGAAGCTAATCAGGTTTATTATGTATAATTTATGATTGATAATTATGCTCAATGGATATTGGATATTGCTGAAAAGAATATATTATTAAGGGGTATTCTACATATTATTATCATTTATTTTAATACTGATTAACTAGTCAACCTCATTCCCTATCAGCAGAATAGTGTGGTACAGAACGTCTTTCAGTGTAGACATGTTCTGAATAAATGATGTATCTTTTGTATATGCTAGAGCCAGCATGCTCCTCAAGCCAGTCTGTCAGGGAGGTCACAGAAAAAGATTTTAAAACAGCAGAGAAGGCTCAGGAGAGAATCAGCAGCAGCAGCTCAGATGAGGAGGAGGAAGAAGAAGTGAGGAGCTTACAGTTTATAATATAATAAAAGTGGGGCAGTTGCGTGACTGTGATATTTCAACTGTGTGCCAGCCTCGCATAAGAAAGTGTACAAAGGACCTCACACCTCAGTTTGAGGATGAAATCAGGCATCTCAATGCAATATTTTCAGCCACTTTTTTTCTGATCGTTCTCCTCTTGCTCTCCTAAATGCAATTCATAAAATGGAACTCCAAAGCATTTTTGGAGAGGTGTGCATGGCCCTGAGGATCTTTTGCACTCTTCCAGTCACTGTTGCCTGTGGAGAGAGGGTATTCAGCAAGCTTAAATTGATAAAAAGCTACTTAAGATCTACCATGTCTCAGGAAAGGTTGAACAACCTTGCCATACTGTCCATTGAAAGCCAGTTGGCTGGATTTAAGACTGGATTTTAAGGATTTGATTGAGGATTTTGCCAGCAAGAAGGCCAGGCGTCTGGCTTTTAGTATTTAAGTCACTGGCAGGATAAACAAAAGGTCATTTCTAAATGATTTATGTTGTCTAATTGATTGTTCAACATCACTGTTGCACTGTATTGCAGTTTGCACTCTGATTATATAAGTTTGTTTGGTATTTATGATTGAAGATTTTGCCAGCAAGAAGACCAGGTGTTTGGCTTTTAGCATTTAAGTCACTGGCAGGTTAAACAAAAGATAATTTGTCATTTATTTTTGTTGTGTCTCATTGATTAAGTCACTGTTGCACTGTACTGCATATTGCAGTGTTTATATATTTGTGTGTTTAGTAGAACACGTTTAATCTTTAAGAATGTTGCGTTTCAATAAACATTTGATTACTGTACGTAATTTTTCTATTACATTTATTTTTGAACAATAAATCATCTGCTAGCGGCAGCCATCGTAGGTCTCCGA